>PNEQ01039816.1:0-175301 GCA_003012365.1 Medauroidea extradentata | reverse complement strand
CTGTTGCCGCACTTGCCGACTCTATGACGTTGTAATTTAATTTATATAAACGTTTCTGTTCTTTTAAATGTGTAACAACATTGAAAACTATTTCCCGAGCTTGCCCTCGTAATGGTGTACCGGCTGAAATTCGCGACTTAATTCCCGAAGTGGACGCCATAAGGCAACATCGTTATCGTATCGTGTAAACCGACCTGCAAAGCCCTCTCTCGCGAGCTACCCGAGCGACGTGTCCAGGCAAACGCACCACAGTACACTGATCCCCTCCACTCCACCCCACTACAAACCACGTGACTGCTGCCTGACCTTGGGGTCTGCGCAGGCCGAAAAGAAACTTGCCGTATTATAGTACAGTTTGGATTCCACCAAGGCAAAATAAAATAAGAGGGTTGCCAATGAATGTAACCTGGACTACGTTTTTTTATTTACTTGCCTTTTTCTGTCGACGTTTCCATCCTTCTCCTGAAACAGTAATGACTTCCGAAATATATATCTAAATTTACCAATTAATAACGTACCGAATTTTTCTATTAACCTGAAAAACAACCTTCTTTGTCTAGCCACTCCATGACCTTGAACATGAGAGTTATTTAAGATATTTTTTTTGGTATTTGACCCCCTTAAACAAAATCGAAACAATGCACATTTTTTTTAAATTAAAAAACTATTCTTAAACTGCAAACATTATTCCGAAGACATGACAATTTTAAATTATGAAAGTTTGATTCTACGATGGTTTAGAAACCATGGCGTAGTTTGTTTCACGTTGCCGTAACACATAAACTTCGTTCTAAATGGAAGCACTTAAAACTCTGGGAAAAAAATCAAACTTAAGATTTGAGGAAAATGATGGAGCCAAATTTAAATAATCTGACCCAAACGCCATTAAAATAAATAATGTGGTGTTCCTTTGCTACTTTTGACGCATCAGATTTTCATTGCTTGTTTGTTATTTCTTCAACACAAAGACTTACAGGCAACATGCTACGAACAGTATGGACACAGCTGGAGATATAAATATGAGGAACGGAGCTGAAGAGAGGCACGACGTAACTCTAGCGCCGTGCGTGAGCCTTCCAAGAGGCGAGCTGCCAAGCAACATGTTACATTCACGCGCCTCTGAACGTTCGAACAGAACTCGGGGTCGTGAATACACTGTGTTCAACTACTTTGCACACCATCCTGGCATGCAGTAATAAAAATCCTGGTTCCTAGACACATATCCCGTCACGGAGATTACTAACGTCCAGCCGAGCAGCGATTGCCTTGTCATAGTGGATCGGTGGCAACCATGCCGAAATTTCCTCACGCTCTGAAATCCTACCCGGGCAGTTGCCACGACGTACTTTGTTGTGATCATGAGTCCCTATTCTCAGACTGATTTGGTCACTAGAATTTATTTTCCGGTACACTAATTCTTTAGTTAATTGCACTGGCGGAGTTTTTTTACTCTGTTGTTTTTTTTTCGGTACGTAACTTATCTCAATTTGGGGATCAGACACCAGGATACTTTTTTTTTATTGGCGTTGCTACATTATTGTACTTAAATGATAGGTAACTTAAATGTTCTCGAGATTTAAAACGGACACAACGTAATCGAAACACTGAATATATCAAAAACAAAGATGAGGAAAATTTAAATAAATTGAGCTAAACGATTTAGAACACTTGGAGAGTAAAAATTAGAACACTGTGAGAGTAAAAATTAACAAAAAGAATATTACGCTTGATGTCTAAACAATATTTCGAGTAACCGTATAAAAGGATAGGAAGGTGATTTATAATTTCATATTTCGTGATTAAGGCCTATAATCTAGTGACACTAGCCACATACATTTAACCAATTTCTGTGGTTGCTACCAAAATGCAGAAAATTGGACAATGTAATAAACACTCTCAAAAGTAAAAAAATATTCCAAATGTTTTAAACAAAAACGCATTTTGATTCTAAATCTAACGGTATGAAATAAGTGAATTACAATATAAACAAAATATTAAATAATTCTAATCATCCACGTGATACAATAGCAATAGAAACACTTGCGAAAAATTAATGAAGGTCACATATAGATTAAACGTTTAACTAATACTACCTTAATGTTGCAAATAAGCTCATTAATAGTACCATTTCAATGGTTAATTCTATTACATGTTAAAAAAATTAATGTTTCAAGTGATTTATGAGAATAGCTATTTTAGACCTGTCACACCGTATGAAATTTGCTAGTCAGTTAGCTATCTTAGCAGGATGGTAGACAGACGAGTCTTTCCTTATTGATTAAAATATGTTGTGGTCATATCAGTTTTTTTTTAATGGAAGAAAAGGATTCTGTAGAAAACTATAAGCTCATTTCCTTGAAAGCAACGTTTTACAAAATATTTGAGAGAGGGCGTTTGGTCAGCGTTTAACATTGAGTTCTTTAGCGCTGGTCAGGTGTGACATGATGCGAGTATGAAGCGGCACCGAAATGAAGGGGCCGGGGAAACGGAGATTCCTGAGAAGCCTGCCTACCAGCGGTATCGTCCGGCACGACTCCCATATGTGAAAATCCGGGGACCGACCCTGCCGGGAATCGAACCCGGATCGCCTTGGTGGGAGGCGAATGGTCTGACCATTCGGCCACCGCGGTCATCGCGGCCCTCAAAATACTTGAGAATGTTATTGATTGGATGATAATGAAACATATATATGTTTGTGTATGTGTATATAGAAACATCTATACGTGTGTATATGAGTATATATAAGTAGGTATATAGACAAGATACAAACAGAATAGAAATGTTATCTGATTCTCAGTATCCCTCCTCACAGCGTAAATTACAAGCCAGAAGTCATCAAAATGGGTTTACTCAAGGTTCAGTCTTGGGCCCACTTACTTTTTAAATAGATTCCTTTTAAACAAGTCACAAGTACACAATTCTTAGGTATTTATGTAGATAACAAGCTCAACTTGAAGCAACATATAAAATACTTAATTTCTACGCTTAACTCAGCATGTTTTGCCTTAGATACATACAGAAATTGTTTAACTCGAATACAAATAAAATTGCATTTTAAGGTTATTATTCTTTCATGACTTTTGGGTTCTAGTTCTAGGGTACTTAAACATATGTAAAAACCACTTTTTCCCCTACAGAAAAATTTTGTGAGAATTTTAAGCATAGTAAATTTCAATAGTTCTTGTAAATATCTTTTAAAATCTCTAGGAATCTTGCCCTTGGCGCGTGAATATTTTATATAATATACAATTTGTTATTATAAAAACAACATTGTATAACCATCGAAGATATCCATTCTCTGCATACAAGAGCACACGAGTTTTTTAACATATCCCTTCAAATAACTAACTACTCTTCAGAATGTTTCCAAATATTCAGTAATCAAAATTTACATAAAATTGCTATCTATAACAGAGTTACAAAAATACTAACAAAATTAATTAAGTCAAGTAATTTTTAAACATACTTAAAGTTTATTCAGTAGCAGAGTTTATGAAATTTTAACACACACGTATCTTGCTGGTTTATTGAAAGTGACCTAGATCGAAATCATATTCCATACCATTAAGATGCTGTTTGTTTCTATGTACGTCTATAATTGTCTGTAAACTCTTTGTAACAAGTTATTGTATCTTATGATTTGTATTTTTGTGTTTTGTATGTTTGTATTTTATTTTTTTCAACCTTGACAAATTCTATATCCATAGATAATATTGATCTATAAGAGATCGGCAGAAGGCATTCTAAAATAAATAAAAAATTTTTATAATATATACTTGCGGGAATTTAACAAGTTATACAAACCAGAGCGCAGCATTACGTATAATCAGGAATATATGCCTTTTTGTTGTATGTCTGACGCACACAAGTAGCGGGATTTCAAAATGTGTCTGTCAGTGACGCACCTCTCTACTATTCTGCAATTAAGAGATATATTGACCCTACGTGGTTCAGAGAGCTGACTTCATGGCATCCATGAGGGACCTTGATGTAACAATCGCTTCAAAATTTTCCAAATAATTGAGGACATTATAGTTTCCCTCGTATTCAAAGAGAGTTAAATTTTGTTATAAAATGTTTTTAAAACGAGTAAGTATAAACATTTCGTAATATTACTAGCCGAAGCCATATTTAAAATATTTTGTTGTACTCGTTTGAGAAGTCCCACGTGGAAAAAAGTAGTCAATGACAGCACGATAGTTGAGTGGATTATACACATAGTTAATACTGAATTACGCGTACTTGTCATCAGCACCCACAGCGCTCGTATGTTGTGGTTCACATACACAAATGCAGCTTATCTGGAGTGCGACCGTATGAATGAGATTAATCGTCTTCAATTTTAAACATATATGTTGTAACAAAGTATTTTTTAAAGTAAATTCTAATTCAATCATTCGGTTTGAAGCGCGTGTGTTAGTAGGAGTCTGTGGAGGGCAGCAAGTGACCTACCATGAACCCTGCCACCCACACAGGGCTGGGCAACTTCTCGTGCCATGTCTGTATGCGGATAAAACGTTGATATAGTTCGTTCGGTATACATTGAGCACTAAATATTTAACCTGTGAAAAATATCACTAGCCGTTCCTGCATATAATTTAACATAAAAAATATTTACCTCACTCGCTGAATGGCTGGCAGCGAATTGCTGCATGTAGTTCCATGTATTTTCTTATTTAAATGCAACAATACTGAAATAAAATCAACTGAAATCGACATATTTATAACTTTAATAAACTTTTTTTTTCCCAAACTGTATGGTTCTTACCGACTGCACGGTTTATCTTACACGCGTAGACATCAAGTGATGTGTCCAGAGAGGTTAGACATTTCCCGTCGTTAGCCGTTACGCGCGTAAAGATACGATCTGGCTGTAAAGAGAACTTTAGCAGGACATTTTTGAGTGCTCGCTTTATCCCTAAATGACTATAATGCTTCAGAACTCGTTTACCTCGGTCTGCAACAAGCTGTCCCGTATACAGGTTGTGTCAAAACGGTGTATATTAACTTTGTGTGGTGATAGTTTTAAAAAAACTAAGCCGGAAATGTGTTTCCAATTTGTCCGTATAATGAGGAGTATTGCTTCAGTGTTTTACAACTTCATTCTTTTTAATAAAATCGGTGTTTCATGTCTTAATTATTATTCAGAGTGTAGTTAATTGATATAAAGTGGTATTTTATTTTATATTCATATAAAATACTTTATACAGTCCATTTAAAATATATTATTACTGCCACTGTAATCGGCTTTACGGACAAGCTGAAAACATATTTTCGACTTACTCTTCATGCGATAACATCGGGACAAATTAACGTTCTGCATCTAGACCAGCTTGTATAATCGATTGAACCATTCCTAAGCCAAAAGAAGTATAATTTATAGGCATGAGCAGACTTAAACAACGGTGACGCGTACAACGTTATGTCAATGGCGAAGTGTAACCAGTCATGTTATCAATTTTTAAGCAACTGAAAACTATAATTTAACGTTCTAGATTTTATGAATTATTCCTCCAAACATTTTGCCTATGGCGTTACAAACATTTAATTTTATACGAGTGCTCGTTCATTTGCATTTCCTATTGTAATTGAGCAGACTGTAAGGGTAAATTCCAGAATCAAACGTTCTTTACAGGAAAACGTCATTTTTCTTTAATTTAGAGCTCCGTTTCTCTAAAGAAATCTTAACTTTAATAATCACAGCTTATAAAAAACAAAACAGAATACAATAATGTGTTGGACTAGGTGTTGGTTGAAGTTATTTTTTCTTCATTGGATTAGCAGAGTAGAAATGCTCGTATATTAAATCAATAATTTAATTTAATGCAGTCTAAAAGTTTGTATTGAAATTTATTTTAATTGCGTATATATATATATATATATATATATATATATATATATATATATATATATATATATGAATGTCATGAATGTCGCTGTTACCGTAGTGTGTTAATTTTTGTAATCAATTTTGTTTCATATAACATGTCTCGTAGCCATTAACAACACAGAATAAAACAGTGACATTTCTTACTCATTTCCCCCCATTTTAAGGCTTTTATGATGTCAACAACTATTTCCATATCAACTGCACATTTTTGCATTTATTTAAATAGTGAAGGTACCATTATTTCTGCTGAGACAGCTAATGTAGCATATTCAGCGCATTATTTTCAACGCAGACAAATTCTAACGCGCCATATGGGCAAAATTGGTTCTCCTTTACAAGGCCGCGGTTGGGACAGTGTCTAGACCGTTCGCCTCTCACCAAGGCGATCTGGGTTCGATTTCCGGGCGGGGCCAGTCTCCGCATTCTCGTATATGGGAATCGTGCCGGACGATGCCACTGATTGGCCAGTTTTCTCGGGGAGTTCCCGTTTCCCCCGCCCTTCCCTCATTTCTGTTCCTACTCATTATAGAGCTTCATATAATGTCACTCCTCAGGGACAATCACATGACTTCGGCCGCCTGGTAATGCATCCGGAGTGCGATAATCTGGTCCTCGGTTACCATCCCCATACGATATTTATTTATTTAGGGATATTTTAGGCTATACACGATTTCAGAAAACTCAGTTATTGTTTTACCTTTATCGATTTGTACATTTATTGCACTTTCAATGCAGACAGAACTGTACAAGAAATATGTCCAGTATGTTTATTTCGCGTTCTTTAAAGTTATCTCTTGAGGTTTACGTTAAAAAAACATTGTTTTAAACATATTTTTCATCGCAATGTGCTAAATGTGTCATTAACTGCCGTCCACACGATTTTAAAAACATGTTATGTTTATGATACTAAATTTTCTTCTTATAAGGCAGCTGACCACAAGCAAAACAACAAAAAATCAGGCAACACATAATATTATGCTATAATTCCCTACAATTAAGCTGAAGCTCGTATGGGATAACAGCAACAGTAGTATCATAGAGGCTTGGAATTTCCGGTGGTCGTAGGCCAGTGTGTAAACAACAAAAATCAACGAAGATATCAAGTAGCGTCTATAATTATTTGTTGTGTTAGAGTCCTTCGTGCCAGCGTAATTGCAGCGACAAGGGGAGAGCAGGCTAAGAATATCTCGTAGCGTCCTAATTTACTGAGATTCCAGAGTCTTATGCTCGCCCCTTGGCGCAGTTAACAGAAGCTACTTGGTGGTTTTTCTACTCCTCTGGGTTGGTCCGGTGTGCAAAATAAGCACATAATTGATGACGGGTCGTTACAAGAGCAGCACCTAGTATACTATTCGGCGTCGGAGGCGTGGTCTGTTCCTGAGAGATAATTCAGACGAGAAACCACATCATGACGCTATAAAGAAGGACCTCCAGACAAAATTTATGTCTTCTGTCTGCCCTCCTGTAAAGTAGGCGTGGTCACTCCTTATTTCGTTTTGGTAGACGTTTGAATATTATTTCCTGGCTGACTTCACAGTGAATGAAGAGTCACTAAAAATAGTTTACACTTCTATTTTCAATTCACCTCATTCATTCCGCAGGCACAACTGCTATGGACAAGCTCTTTGACACAGTCTTTAAATATCAGTATTCGTATCAACACCAGTCGTCTGTATTTCACAAAAACACATCAACGTTAAAAATACTTTCTTCATTTCGTGAAAAGATGATGTATATCTTCGTATCTGCATGAGCAAGATGGCGAAGTCATATGTCGCTGTTAGCACATCTACATTCGAGGTGCCTAATGCTGCTAGGATGAAAAAATTCTAAAATTTATGCAATTTTATAACTAACTAAGGTCTGTTTTTAAACAGTTCCACTGATACCGTCCCAGAGAAAGTGTGAAAAAGTACGGTACCCGCAAAAATGTTACGCTTTTTAAATAAATTGCAGTATTAATTTATCACACATGCACATATATTAAATTCATTTCGATTGTAACTGCTGACTACTGCAGACTAAAAGACGTTTTAATTTTTACTGACACCAGGCAAGCTCTTTCAGTATTTAAATTTAAATTTCGGAAAAAATTGTTTAAAAGTTTCAAAATTATTTTATTTTGATGCTTTACTACATATATTTTTTTCACTGTGGTTGTCACAACATTCAGTTACGATATGCGTTAGAGCATTAGTATGGAGAACGTAGACAAAAATTGGTGGTTTGGCAGCACTAAAAGAAGCGAAAGTAATAACAATTAGAAAAAAAAAGAATGAAGCATTTTTGTTAGGTGAATGTTCGAGAACAGGAATATCAATTACCGTTGACTTCAACAATTTCCAGGAAACTGCTTGTGGATTCACTGACCTTCGAACAAGTCGTCGTCTCTCTTGCTCGCTGTCCATGTTCTCGGAACTGACTTCATTCTGACCTCTCATAGTTCTTGCTCCCCGTCGTGCTTCTTGTCTTGGTATTTCTGCTTTGTTCCGGTGTTAACAGTACTCAGTGTAGGACGGTGCGTGTACGCCGTTAACGTTCATTTATTGCCGTGGCAGATAAAGGGCTGATGTAAAGTAGGATTACTATGCTTAATTTTTTATGTTACTTTGTACTACATATTTTTATATAAGTAAAGGTTTGCAGAATCTGAAATTCTTGAAGACTTCACCATTCACGGCTGTAATAATAAACACTACTTTAGAGGTACGGGTATCTTGGAATATTCATATAGAATGGAATTAATCTGGTGGTGCACCTATAGAGGTGCAAGGGAAATCACTTTACGATTAATATATGTTCAACTCTTTGAACGCAGTACGGCACCTTAGAGTGTTATAACGTAAACAACAAATCTGCTACCATATGCAAATCACTTTCGATAAAAATACCAGACCTGATGTACAAATAAACAAAATTTCGTTCTCTTTACCAGAGTTACTGCATGAAAGAAAATTATTTTCTTGTCATAATTTAATTTTTTTCTTTATGTTTAATCCGGTGACCGTGATGTGACATAGGACATACTACAGTCCATATCGTATAAATATTCCATTTTTGACCGATTATAAGAAAGTAGGCCTATGTAAACAAACACATTATGTATCCTTCCGCCATAATGTGTTTTCCATCTGACAATTAAAAATGTCAATAACAAGCCTGCGATCTATTTTAATAATTATTAAGATATATGACTGCAATAAAATCTATAAAATGTGATTTCCTTTCGGCAGATTTTAGATCTCGGGTAAGTAATTGGTTTTAATACTGGCTTGACATTATTCCTTCTAGAGTATATAACAATTAATCTATGATTATACACACCGGTATATAAAGAAATCAACTGCTTACTACCAAAGTTGTTGGATTCCATTAGGAATTGCATTTTTCTTGCTAATTATACGTAACAACGTAATAGTAATGTTAACGGAATGTTACTTCATGCTACAGTAATGAATAGCCTACATTCTCTACATATGGTAAGTTAATACAGGTATTAAATATTTCAGATTATTTATGGTATACTAACCTAAGTATGCTCAAAATTGTTGTAACATTTAAGGGGACTACCAAAGATAAATAAACATGTATGGGAAGCTTGTATGTGGGCTATTTGTTATTTCTGGTTTATATTCCTAAAATACACCTAACAACTAAAATCATAGCAGCGTATTTTGTTCAAACAAACTGAAGCTGCACGAGTACAACATGACAGCGCAAACATACATATTTTAACTAAACAAAATATGACATGAAAGCGTTAATACTATAATTCTTCTTGTTGCTTTCGATTTAGTTCTGCACTATCAAATCATAAATCAGTATGTTGTAAGTTTCAAATAGTATACTATCGAAAAAGAACTTACCTATCGTGGTACTAATTTAATGTCAGTGTTATAATCATAGTCGTACCACACACAGTACTTAGACTCGTAAAAATATTTCGGGTTGAATACACAGCGAAAATTTGCACTCTTACAACCTGAACGGAAATAATATATCAACATAAAGTATAAACAATCATGGTAGGCCTGATAGCCTAAATCAGCTTAAAATCAGTTTGGTAATACATACCATTAAACAACAATCTAATGCCCAGGAAATGCATAGCCCTTCAGGAAGTACATCGGCCTAAGTCTTCTGTCCTTTTCTTTTGGTAAGACATGCCTACATTTTTGCGGCTGAAAGGCACAAAATCTCACGTGGACTTAATACTAAACGGTACTATTTACTTGTTAAAAAAAAACTAAACACGAACTTTTTCGTACAAAAAGAAATTCATTGAGTCGGCCCCTTAAAAAAAACATGTTTGTGTATAGGAATACAATAAAAAACCGTGTTACCCCACAATTTGTCATAAAACAAATGGTAGGTAACATTTTTTGTTTCTTTTTTACAGTAATACATTTCTCTGCAGCAGATATCATTGGCCAGAGTATTCCTGTTTGTACTCTCTCTTGCCGGATGAGACTTGATCCAGACACGACCTCCTTCTAGGAGTTGTGTGATAAAGACTCTAGACTTCAGATTAAGGGTATAAAAGAGAACTGCGTCAGTGGCAAGAAAGTTTTTGGTCGGCAGGTGTCTGGTGTTAGTTGTGGCGATAGTAATGGGTTGCGAGAAGAATTCAGGAGTGTTCAGCGAGATTGTCTGCGGCAACAAGTTATACGAGGGGGTTTAGAGGCCTCAAGAGGACTGTCGGTGTGTTCCTAGTTAGAAAATTGCGTCCACCATTTTTAAATGGCGAGAGAGACATTTCATGTACAGAGAACTGGTATAGAGGACTGCGATTTTATTAATTATATTTTGTAACATTTATGTGAATAGTAGTTATTTGTGTTGTTTGATGTTGTATTTAATATAAATTAATTATTAGTGGCATACAGAGATTATTTTGGTGTAGGTAATTGTAAATAAATTAGGTTAGCTTTAGTTATTTTTTTTTTTATTTTATCAAAGACCTTCATCCCTCAGTGTACATAGTTCCAACTTGTAACATTATTTTTCCGGCACTGTCTAACACCTCTCGACTTTATTCAACGTCGGACTTGCCATGGTCGCCGTTTTTTCACACCATCATCATCAACTTGGCTTTACTGTGCTCATAAATCGTAATCTGAAGTGTCTGTGTAGAGCAAATATTCTCCGCCCATGACAGGATAATAGATAAATAATTCTTCCAGGAATGAAGTTTTTACTTCTCGGAAAGCTTTTTTGTGTTCTGGTCCCCATTTCCATATTACTCCCGTTTTCAGTAATTCAAAAACAAGACGTGACAATGCTGTCAATCTACTCGAGTAATTTCGGTAGAATCTTACCACTCCCAAAAGTGTTCTTGGCTGTTTGGTATTTTTGGGTTTTAGAAATTCTCTAATTGCTTAAAGTTTATCTGGTGTAGTTTAACGAACTCATAAATTTTCCGCTACATTTTAACTCTTGTTGCGATATTCTTCTAGTATCATTTTAGAAAATGAAATTCATAAGAAAGCTATATTATTAAAAGTTACTGAGCATCGCTAAATGTTATTTAACATGTAGGCCTATCCTCGGTCCAACCACAACTCCCAGACAGGCAGCGCCTTCACCGTCTCGTCGACAGCGATGTCATTACAGACTGAACAGGAATGACAGTGTCCGTGACCCGTATCAACGAAACTCGCAACCTACTTTCAAAATGAGTTGCAACAAGTTACGCTCAGTCTTTATTTGTTTGTGAAGTTATTACATTTGTATATCTACAAAAAAAAAGGGCACTCTTTCTGCTACGTCGATCTTTTTTTTTAATTCGACACGCTTATTAAAATAATGTTTTTCAGGTACCTCAGATCTTAGCGTATTTAGTGCAATAAAACGCTCTGGACTGTTTACGTTAATAGTTATGTTTGTAACCAGTAAAGTTATGATATGTACATATCGTATTTACAATACAGAAAATTCAGTTTATCATGGCTCTATTTCATATAGTTACAATGTTACAAGCTAGATGTTAAAAGTCTGCAAGTTACAAGTTAAGTGAATTGTGTTACATAAAATATACTGGTGAACTTGTAAAACATTTTCACACGTCACCTGTTTAGCTAACCGTTCGTTTACATTAAAGATGTGGAGCGCACGAGTAGGCAAAGATCTAAAATGTTCAGTACTGAAAAAAATCAAAGAAAGGAAGGACATTTTTATGGACAATTTAGTGTACACTTACGAAAAAAGATAAAATGAATGCATGGAAGGAAATTCTTCGATGTGATTTTAGTATTGGAGCAGTCAATAAAAACGAGGTTTAGGAATACTTGAGAGACACATTTTGACCAAATCTATGAAGAGCAACAATGATAAGTAACACTAATTATTTTTCGTTAGTTATGTAACTGAACCGTTCAATAATGTGACAGAAAATAGTTTCATGTGTCATTACATGTTTTTTTTTTTTCAGCACAAAGTCGACAATGCCAAGCAGATTGGGACAGCAGGAGGAAATAATACAAAGTACAGTGAATTAGACAACATTGTGCTTATTATAATAGGTAAAGATTCGCCAACAACAACAAGTTTGGGTGTACCTGAAACTTGGAGCCAGGAGGCTAATACATGTGAAGTGTAACGTTACAAGAAAAGGAATTGTCCCCTCAAGTTAACGATCGTTGCGTCAGTGGCTGTTCTACTGCTCATGCATCACAAGCGATTTAAATGCGAAAGGTTTCAGTTGTAAGTTCACGTCGTATTTTTATTTATTACTTTTCTTCATTTGTATGCATATAAATCACGGGTCTAAGTCCAAGCCTTCAAGTCTGTTCACACTTTATACTTTCTCAGTTTTTTTAAATACACTTAATAATACAAATAATCTTAGCGTATGTTGTTACAACTACACGGTAAGTGGTGCATTTAAAAAAAAAAAAAAAGCTTTCCAGCACTGTGTTTTCACTTCTGTATGTAGTTGACTCACTATAAATTATTATAAAAACAAACACCCACATCAGTAAAAGTGAAATAATATATTTACATGAGTCATTTGCACGGATTGAGTATAGCACTCTTAGCAACTGAGCTTCTTTTCAAAGCCGCCTTATCTAGCACTGGATCTAACAAACTTATCCCCCCCTTTTTTTCTCTCTTGATCTATCCCTCCGTGAGCTTGATGTGTTTTGACAGCTAAATTGGGGAGAAATAAGAAGGTGGCAATAACTGTACGAGTGGTGGGTCGTGTGTGAAAAGAGCGTGAGCAGAACACCTACCATTTGTAAGTTACAATGTGGGACACAGATGTTTCCTTCCAGCACGCCGATATTTACATCTCGGGCAGGCAGACGTCGCATATGGTACTGCTGTTTTTAATGTTGGAACAGTTATTACTAGAGCCACGATTTTATGGCGAAAAGATTTTTGCAACATTTGGTTTCGATGCGTCATGTGCACACCTGCAGCTCTGCTACATCGTCTGTGATTGGATGATTTTACTCTCACTTGCCTTGGCAAATTATGGACGTGCAGACTCACAATAATCCTATTCTGATTGGTGCAGTCAAATGAGAAACGTGTCTGAACAAAGACACGCTGCCAATAACCTTGAAACAGAACTGCCAATGTGCACGTGAGTCACTGAAACAAAGTGGGGCAAAAATCTTTTCGCGACAAAATCGTGGCCCTAGTTATTACCTTAAGTTATATCTACAAAAAATACAATGGTTAGTGTTTTTCACAGCGAAAAAAGCAGTAAATTAACAGGGTTATTCCTGTGTGTACGAAAAATGTGATTATCTTTTCAGGTTATGTAACTACCATTTATCATCCTTGTATATATTTATCCTAATTTAGTAGTATCTAGTAAAACAAAACACACACTCAAATTCCCTCCTCAGCACGATGCCAACGATATCTGAACATCTTAGGAATACCATTTTAGAACAGTTTTTCTTAAATACTTTTTTTTCAGAATTGTCAAAAAATATACACTCAATGAATAAGTTCTACACTTAAATATTGGCAACAAAACAGTTTTCCTATTACTATATATTTGTTATATTAGTAATGATTACGTATAAATCATACCACTTACGAACATAACCATATATAATGCATGCATGGTAAGTTATGGTCATGAAACTCAGGATTACTGTATAACATCACACAACACAGAAATGAATTAATAAAATTACATTTGCTGTTAATACTACACAGCAAACATTTTAGACGCATTTTTACATAAATGAAAGTTTTTTCAATAGGACAATTACAAAAACACACAATAATTTACTTTTTCTTCTTACTTTTCATAAACAGCCCACAACAGAAAATCAACGAAAAATATCACCTTCAAGTTGAGCACTTGAAATTACTCAACGAAAAATTTCATGTGGCAACATATAATTTGCGGCTGCAGTCTTTTAAGCTGGAAAAATATCTTAGAACCTGCTACTTTCAATTATATCCAAAGCGAAATTTACCAAATATACCAAGAAGGAAGTACACTTATAAGGAATGAAAATGGAAATGTGTCGTTCATAATACAATAAATGTTTAAAACGTTTTGTGATAAATTATACAGTAAATGTTTGCACATTGTTTCTACTACATATTTATTTGCAGTGTGTAAAGAAAAAATTTTCTTAGGTTACATATTAGTGAATGAGTATGTTAAACCCCCATAATGTTCCTTTTACCTGTGTACAGTACTTATAAAAACTGTTCATAAATAAGGACACCCTAACGAAAATTGTTTATTAACTGCTGAGGCCTTAACTGTGCACAAACTGCTGGAGTAGGGTGTTCTGCATTGTGAACACCTTCAACTTCTCCTTCGTCTGGTAACTGAAGTACTATTTCTTCTCCTATGTTTCTAGCTACATTGCACAGCACTTGAAGATGTTGGCCGCAAACATTGGGTGGACACGTAAATAATTAAGGCAGTAGCATTGCTCTTTTAGAACGCCTAAGAGCATTCTTCTAATCTTCTAGTTGATTTGTGAGCTCTTTTGAAGCGAGTAATTGCAGTATCACTCTGAATGTTGGCTACTGTAGTAACAAGCCATTCCTTTAAAGGATATCCGGAGTCTGCAAGCATAATACCATTAGGGTTAGGCCTCAACCCACCATCAATTTGACGACAAAGCGTACTATTTCTCATTACTCTCGCATCGTGTACACTACAAGGCCAGTTGGTACTCACATAGTAAAATTCAAATCTGGCCCGTAAACAACCATGTAGTTAATTGAATGTCTCCCGTGCCTGTCAACGTATGCAGCCTCATTTGGACGTGGTGCATCAATCTCATTAAATTATCCGTCAGCTACACCAACAACTTGAGGCATTCCAGCGATGTTGTGAAATTTGGAATTGATATTGTAAACATCTGCCGGCCAATTTACAACTTTCGGGAACTTTATTGCATTCACTGCACTAATTACTCTGTGTACAACTCTAGAAACACTTGCTGCAGAAACACCATGCATATTGCCGACAATGTGAAGCTGCCCACCATTATATAAGCAATGGAGTGCAATACATAGCTGTTGCATTAGAGTTAATAATTAATTCCTTTTTATTGGGTACTGTAATAAATGTACAGTGTCTTTTAGGAGTCCTTCTACTACAAGAGAACTCGTCCTAAATCATAGTATGTGACAAAATCAATATTAATTCTTTCTCTGAAAGTCCTTGGCCTCTTAACCTAAACTTCCATGTCGTCATCTGAATCGGTAAACACAGTGTCCATAGTAGGGCTATATACTTACAGTAAAACTATTTGTTAAGAATAACGAGAAACGTTTCCAGCTTTAATTGTAAACTGGTAATATAATTTACAAAACTCAAAATGTTTGTAGATACCTAGAGATTTTCTACAAGTATTTATTTGTAAAAAATTGTTTTATGAAATGCAACGAAAATGTCACTTGTACAAAACACTTATAAACTATCAAACATGCCTTGTAGCTTGTAACTTGCAACTCATACCTTTATGAAACAGAACTGTAAGTATTCTCACAAGTTACAAGCTATATACTTGTAAACATTATGCAACAGGGTCCGACTAAGGTTTGTAAATTGGATGTGTAGAATATTGCAGGACTCTAAATAACCATTTCAAAACTGTCCAAAAGAACGTAATGCAATATACTATAAAAGATAAAGTTTCCTACAATATATATTAAAAACTATCCCGAACCTGAATTTATGCTTTCACTATCTCGTACTTACTGTAGTTCCTCACTAGGGTTGTGAAAATTATTTTTCAGTGCTCGACTGACGTGCATACAGATAAGAATAAAAACATTCGTCTGCCAAGTAAAATTAATAAGTTAGTAACAACCCTACTTGAAAATCGTTAAAATTAAATTCAATCACTGCATTATTTTAACAATTTTTTCTTTGGTTTATAAATTATTAAGAAAAAAATTGTTTGCTGGTCTGCAGTTTTGTCAACTTCTCAAAAATTACAAAAAAAACATGTATCAACAAATGACTACTTAACACAACATGTATGTATGTGTATATATATATATATATACTATAACTGCTCTCTTAGTAAGGCACTACCATGAAGCAACATGCTTTTATTTAAACACTACCTTGACAATGTGAACCTCCTATACATATAATGACAAATTGGAACAATAAATTTCCCCTTTCCAGGCGTGTTTTCTTACCCGCGCGATAACGCATTGACGTTGGAAAGTCGACTCATTTGTCCGCGTGAAGGCGCGTGCTTCTGTGACGAGATAAAGTGTTCTCTCGTACGAACTAACAGTTCGGTGTAGATTCCTGCCGCACGATACACGCTGTTGCCAAACACAAGAGTTCTAATATCTCAGTCAGCGGGTGTTGTGTCCTCGCCGCGAGCCTGTGTTGCCAGAAGAGATCACGACACAGTAGATATCTTATACATGCAGCAGGCGCTTCTTACAATAATAACACATCAGTTTACCAGATTACGTAAGCAAGGCTTACCACGGCGCAAGGTGGATGTAGTGCAAAGTCATTTTCGTAAAATTTAGTGCGAGAATACTATAGAAACATTAATCTCATTTGAAACGAATTTACTCATATATTCATCACAAGTTCATTTCTTGCATTCATAATTAGTTGATTTTTCTGTGAGGTATAGAGCAACCATGTAATTGCAACACTCTTCAACTTTGCAGTCGTAATCAAACCAAAATAGGTGTATTTATTTTGAAAACGAGGCTCCACAAATAAAAATACTGAGCACTTATACACTGCAAGTAACACACTGCAATAAGATTTTTTTAAGATCTTTGAATGTTTGTTGCAATGGGACTTGATACTATGAATGTATGGGTTTGTAAACATACACCATTGCCGATGGTCGGTTGAGAAAACATGATAAACATCAAACATGCAACTCCTCGTAGACAGCAAGACAATTGATCGTATAGAAAAGTAATAATGTACTTGATGAAAAAAAAACAAGTTTTAACAACAAAACGTAAGCAATGACGTATGTCCATAATCCCATACATTATTAAGATTTTCTTACATAATAATTTCCCGCTGCATTTTCTCGGGTTTTTAAATTTAAAAACTTCAGCTGTGAAAAACAACAGTCTGTGACTGAATTTGTGTTTACCTTTTTAGGACCTGTGTTGTAAGTATACTTGTTATACAATAGGAGCTATTAAGTCTAGTGCATCAGACTAAAATTGCTGTTGTAATGCGTCAGCAACTTTGTATTAAGTGCAGCCGAGTATTTCTTGTACTTGTCTAACATTCTCAACACGTGACCTGAACTCCTTCCTCTCCATTTTAAAAAATTATGTATTTTCGATAAAACTTACTTTCCTAGAATTTATTTTCGCATACCAAATATTTTGGTTTGGTTATACATTTATAGTTAAGAGATATTACCAACATCGAGTAACGAATGGGATCGCTAGTTCTATGCAAGCAACGTGAATCATCCTGCTACATTAAATAGGATATTAGCTCTCTTTTTTTTCTCGTAGCGAAAAATATTTGCCTTGTGCAATAGTTTCTTGCTTAAGGTTGACATCTTGCACAAGGTAACAACCCACCTTGCGTAGAGTGCAATGAGTTTATAATATATACTAAGAGTCCTGCCTGCCGGCAGCTTTGTTGCGTGACCGGAGCCTCTGAAGTAACTATGAATCTTACCCACTCACTTCTAGCCAAATAAGGCTGAATCTTACTCACCCACTTCTAGCCTGATCACCTCTAAGTGCAAGACAATCAACTGGCACGTAGTCATTCAGTCAGCGACTCGCTTGGATATGATCGCCGGTGACTGTATTCTTACGGAAAGATAGTAAAGACGACAGTTTAATTAGCTACTGAAGACAACTCTGCTGCATCTGTACAGAACGCTTAAGAGTCTGGGTCATTTGTCATGCAAATTTATTCTTAATTTCTTCCTGGTTTAAAATCTGTTAAAATTCATTTGAAGATGTTTGAAAAGTAACCTAACTAATTACCTTACCTTTATTACGCACACTGTATTCGAAATATTACACCGTATATATGAAGTAATGAAACTAACTTAAAATTTAACATGAATACTAGAGTCCTGAAATATTCGCGTTTTATTTTAGGCACAAACTAAAATTCCACAAACTGTAAGTTGGTGTCACTTTCGCAGTCGGTCATGGACTTATCTGACACCTTGTGTAAGTCACTAACCGAATAACAAAGATGTAACTAAATGCAGGTTCATATCACTGTGTCAGCGAGCACCTAATGAAGAGTTGCTGTGTGCTTGAGTGGACATATAATCTTGGAGGCTAGGCTACAGGTCTGTGATTCCGTGAAATTTTCCCGTCTCAAATGATTACCTCTCACCTTGCAATGAAGGTTAAATGAGTCACAGTAGCCATTTAGTCAAATGATACGCATCTAAATTAAAATGTCGTATCTCTATAAAAAAACATTGACGGTAATTCGTCACACCTTTCCTATATATACGCGAAAATAAATGCACTTAACGAAAACGGCGACACTGCCTCTTAGCGGCTAAAACTTACTCTTCAAGCACTCATGATTAAACAATTTGCCGCTTCTTGAATAGCTATACATAACCATTGAAAAATAAAATCGAAACTTTTCATTGATTATGTGCCGATTCCTGAACTCTATTCGTAAACTGACACCATGTAGATACGTAGAGAGGTTTTGAAATAAATGCGTTTCCTCCAGGACATGAAAACAATTAATTAATAATTGTTGACCTGAATATTACATTACATTACATTTATCAGACAGCAATTTAAGTTTTCTAACTATAAATGATTTACTATATTATGATCACGTCCAGGGAACGGCACGCAACTACAAGGATTCTCTTTGCGCGATTTCACCCATGAATAGAGGTACGTCAATTTCGCGTAGTCATCTGGCAGCAGCCTAGACATGTCAGTCCTATACACCCACTGGCCACAATCGATTATCTATTGGCTTATAACCATACAAGCAGGTAGCAAGCGACAACGCTTCGCATTATTTCCTTGTTTACTACTGGTTTGCAATAGTCAAAGGCGTTTTATAACAGCCGCCAGCAAGTCACAGACATGACAATGAAGTATACATAATTGGCGTTCAACCTGACCTGGAATGTATCTGCGAAATTTACGTACCTCTACCCATGAATCTGATTACGATAGAGGTGACCGCCCATCGCCAACAACTCAACCTGGAGGCCCAGAGATGAATGAGGGATGACAACAAACGAGACCCGAAAGATGGAGCAAGCAGCGACGGAATGAAAGAGTGGAGGAAACGAGAGTGCCCCGATAAATCCCATCAGCCAACGGCAACGTCCGCCACTCCACATGTGAAAAATCTGGGCTCAAACTAACCGGTGATCGAATCCGAATCACTTCGGTGGGAGGCGAGTAATCTAATCAAGGTGTTATGCAGTAAGAGCCTTGTTAAGCAGATGCCAATTGTCTTAAATAAATAAATAAAAATAGCTTTAAAATCCTTCTTGGATTAATTAAATCACAAAATATTTGATAATAAAGTTACCATTGCTATCATTCTATCATACTTAAGTATGTCTAAAACTAACCATTAACAGTCAACATCACATTGCCCTTACTGCCTTAACACCATCATTTTAAATTATGTTTTTGTTCCCTTTCGAAGTATACCCACGTTGGGAGTGTATAAGTTGTCATTAATGATGTGGTGGTTAGCTGGTTGTAAAATTACTTATTTCCATTTTAATAAACCTAAATTTTATGACTCAACTTAACCACTTGCTAATTATCCTAAATGACAATTCATTCTTTTAAATGTTTTAAAGCCTTTTTATTTTATTTCGAGAATGGCACATGTTCCAAGTGGCCATCGGACATATCTATGGCACCCTTGGAGTGATTTTCCCATTTGAACAAAGTTTTTTATTATTTAGTTTGCGAAAGTTCAGTCAGAAAAAAAATTATTTGTCTTAACCTCCATTTACAGTACGTTAATACATAAAAAATTTGAACAAATTAACACGTGAAAAGAGTTTAGACGATTCCATTGTAATTATTAACATCATAAACAAAGAATGAATGAACGTTTATTTTCACAAACTTTTTACCACTAAATGTTATTTAATTACTACATTTAAATAAAAAAACATGTTATTACTTGGATTTGGATGTCATAATATAAAACCTTGGCGAGCAGTATCATTAGTGGTCAGTGTGGCAACGCTGTCAAGGGCTAGTATATGTGTTCCACTGAGGAGCGAGGGTAATAGATGACTGTGGATCGATGATCGACGACTTCTTCCGTCGTGCCCGCATATAACGAGCCCCCACCAGGCACTCCCTTTCTTCGTATGATAACCCGCGTACAGCGTCGACGACTCAATTAACCGCGCCGCCTTCACGCCTCGATGTTGCCTCACCGCCATGTGCGTACACGTGCGTGTGTGTGGACTTCCTAGCTGCTCCCACGTGTGCTCCCTGGTCCAATCTCCACGTGTACCGGCGGCAATTCATCACGCTTCACGCTGCCCCCGTGAATTTTTGAAACTAATTAGGCGTCCCGAAACTGGTTTTCTGGTGGCCAGTGGTCTCGCTCTATTATTTTACCTACTGGATGCGCCGAAAAATGTGTTTTCTCTTGTACCACTTTTTAACGCAGAGTTTGTAGTAGGAGAAAGATACGGCACATCTGTGTCACGTGGTTGTTCGTATTTGAGAAACGTATTCTTAGAAGAGAGGCAAGGTGGGAAAAGCAAATATAGTATCACAGTAGTATAGTAACGAACCAATATAACAATACATTATTTTGTGTGTTGAAAATTGTTTGCAGAACATTTTAGATGCACTTCTAAGCCGAACTAGAACTGTTAAATTTGCAAATTTTCTAGTTCACGTGGCAAAAAGATGGATTAAATGTATGTTGACATTCAGTGGATACGGATTTTTTAAATAGCAATCACAGGTCCTATGTAGTTAGAACTTACAGACCACGCTTACATTTCGCTTTCTTTATAAGTGCAAGAGACATACACGAGTGACTCAGGGATGCACTATGTTAGTGAAGTGAAGTGAAGTGAGATTTTTGGTCAGCACCTAACATCGAGGTCTTTAGCGTCGGTGAGTGGTGATATGATGTGAGTATGGAGCAGCGCCGGAATGAAAGGGTGGGGGAAACGGGAGATCCCCGAGAAACCCGCCGATCAACGGCATCGTCCGGCACGATTCCCACATGCGGAAATCCGGGTACCGAACCCGCCGGGAATCGATCCCGGATTGCCTTGGAGGGAGGCAAGAGGTCTTACCTCTCGCACTATGTTAGTATAAAACGGAAATTTCGTAGAACGAGATCATATTTATATAAATTTTTGCCTTTATGTGAGCTTGATTTTTGGACAACCTATACAGTAGTGACAACTAAAAAATATTCTTGAAAGGTAACTCTACATAACTAGTTTGATTTATAACTACTTGAAAGGTTCCGTTTTGATTTATTATTGTTTATTGTTTTTTGGCTTATCCTGTTCTAATAATTGGTGCTGGACTGAATCTGAGATCTTCCTCACTTGTGAGATGTTTGTATTCCGACGAAGTGTCATCCTTATACACGTAGCTCGTTCCGCATACTTGATTACTAAGGAATCGTATCTATTAATCAATCAGTGGTCGCACTAAGCATTTCCCATACAATATAAAATAAAATGGTTCTATTATTTTTTAATGTCGTGAAGCGACCTAGCATTCTCGTCTAGCTGAGTTTTCAACTTTCGTATGAAAACATTGGCTGCCAGAAAAATCAACGGTTTCTGTGCAAAATACTATTTGTTAGTGTAATTGATGTACACAAGTTGTCCAGAGACCCCTACGCAACGCATAGTTTACACACAAATAGCAAAGGTAAATCGCAAGTGGCAGGAGAAATTGTAAGTATCTCATACACTACAAGTAAATAAAATTCAGCGATACCTGCACCATACCATGCAGAATAAAAAAATAGTGGAAGGTAATAACTTGGAACTGTTTCAGTATTCAAAGCTCTAATCTCAGTAGGCCTAAAGTTAATGATAGCTTAGATGCAAGTTCTGTACTTCGTAAAACGTCTTCTGTAAACAGGTATGCATCCTGAAAGCTATCAGATTTGGAAGTTAATTAATTGAGAATTAATTCAAATGTAATATAGTAGAAAGTATGGTAGACAAAGTTTGGAGTCAAGCAAGACTAAGTGATCTGATAGTTTAATATTATAAGTCAAGAAATCATTGAATTTAATTCATTAGAACAATCAGTCAATCAAAAACTATTATCTATAATTCGAAGCTTGAATTTAAATATTCCAGTTTTATGTCAAACAGAGCATTGGCTGAATTTGCAGGAGGTTTAACATAAACATGTAGGAATTGAAACAACTCCATTATCTCAGCTTACAGCAGAAAACAAGAGCTGTGGTGGTAGCTGTAAAGAGCTTGGTTATGTAAAATAGCACATTGTATGAAATGAATTTCACTGTTCAACAATAAGTGTGAAATGCAAAAATACATGTGTAGTAATTGTTTGTGAGTACAGACCTCCAAATTGTATTTTAAAAAATTTTTCCCAAGATTTGAAGAATTATTATATACATTATTGAAATAAAAAGTCAGACAACGTGTGGTGATTTAAATATTGTCTTCACTCAGCAGTCGTATGAAAAGAGTAAATTGGTATAAATTTCAAACAAATTCCATCTAATAAATAAAGTTGCGTGCTATACACATAAAACTAGTCACTCAAACATACTGATTGACTGTACAATAACTAACTATACATATTTCAATGTTGTAAATACAGAATTAGGGTTATCTGACTATCTTGCTCAGCTAGTAAATGTGCGTACTGTTAGTAAAGAGAGACTGTCAAAGAAAGCCTAACAAAAGAAAACAAAAGATTTTCACATGGATCAAGTTATTTCTTTTATCTAGGCATTATATCAACATGACTGGGAAGATGTTTATCAATGTGGAAACGTAAATATAATTTTCAAAAATATACTAGACAATTTCTTAAAAAATTTTTTTTGAACATTAATTTCCTATAACGCTACAAAAATGTGAGAAGAAACTACAAAACGATTGGATTATTAAAGGTTTATTATCTTAAAATGTCCAGCGAAAAATTTTAAAAACTTTCATTCGTTTGTCAAATATCAGTGTAATGATGAGCAACTTGATATTTATTATAAAAAGTATAAACAAATCTATAAAAGTCGTGAAAAAGGCAAAAAAAAATCGTTAAATTGTTAACTGAAATAAATGACAACTAAACTAAAACTTCATGGAAAATAATAAATAGTGAAACAGAAATTAATAATTAAATGTTGGTACTGACCAACTTTAAACTATTAGTGTGGTTATTACATTTAAAGTAGGAACAACAAATTATTTAAACAAATTTATTCCCTAATGTCAGTGCAACCACATTAAAATCTTCTATTAACTCTAAGGAAACACGTGAGTTGCTGTTAAAAGTAAAAATAAACAACACTTATTTTAAAATCCATTTAGTGACTGAGAAGGAAGTAGAGAAAGCTACTGATTCTCTTAAAAATAAAAACTAAGGTTTTTTTTTCGCCGCCATTAATCGATAAATGTGCACGTCAAGTATGTAGACATATTACATACATCATAAATGCTTCAATATCTGCTGGAATATTTTCAGATATAACGAAAGTAACACTTCCAGATAGAACGAAAGTAGATAAACTTACAACCTTGCATACGAAAGGAAAAACCTACTTAGCTGTCAATTATAGACCAGTTAGTCTACTTACTGTATTCATAAACATTATAGAAAAAAAATATATTCGAAATAATTTAAATTCCGCAAGGATAACAACGTACTGCGTGATGAAAAATCCTGTTTACAAAACGGCAGATCTACAGATTCAGCCACTTATTAACAAAAAAACATTTTAAATAAACTAGACGCTAAATTACATGTAAAAGGGATTTTTTGTGACGTCCAAAAGCCTATGATTTTGTGGATCATTATATATTGTCGAAGAAACGTGAGCACTGCGGCGTAAGAGATAAAGAACTAGACCTATTCCGATCATATTTAAATGAACGAAAACAGAAAGTCTTGGTAATAGTTAATCGTTATAATGTGTGTATTCTGATTAGGGTCACATTACACAAGGCGTACCACAGGGCAGCAGTATTGGCCCATTCATGGTTCTGAATTATGTTAATGAGTTCAAACAAAATATGGTGAGCTAATATCTTTTGCTGATGACCTTCCCTCATTGTATCAACCAAGACAACATTAGAACGTAAAGAAAAAACTAAAATTTAACTTAAGATGCTGAATAATTCGTTTAGCGACAATAACTTAAAATTAAGCGTTATTAAAATAATTTTATTCCCTTTAGTCTAAGAAAATGACTCAACATACATCATGAAACGTTTTGTAACCATTTGATTAGTCAGAGTAAATCATACAAATTTCTGGGCGTAAGAATTGATAGTATTTTGCAGTGTAAAGATAATATTCCTCTTACATGAACCAAACTAAATAAATTCTGTTATGTCCCTAGAATATTTAGAAAATGCTGGATAAAGATGATCTTCGTACAGCATTCTTTGCTCTCTTCCATTCTATGATGAGATATGGGATAGAATTAGGAAGAAACACCACAAATAGTATAAAAATTATAGGTTACCAAAAACAGGCTGTCCGTATCATATGTAAAGCTAAACCGAGATATTCACGTAAACATTTATTTACTGAATTGGATACATTCCCCTTTTACTCAGAATATGTATGTTGGTTACTGATGTTTGGGAAATGTAACGAAATTAACCTAAAATAAATGGAAAATATATATATGTATATGACAAGAAACCATCATAATCTAACGTTGAAACACTACAATACCATAGATTTTATTTAAAGGAACTCAACATACGGGAATTACATTTGTAAATTACCTAACAAAATAGATTATGGTTTTAAACAATATTGGAAAACTCAAGAATATATTGAAAATATTTAGTCAATATACAAATTTACTCGTTAGTAGAAATTAATGTATAACTTATAAATGATTACTCGTAATCTAGCTCAATTACGTACCGTACCGTGATAATATAATAAATTCAAGCCATATATTATGTTGTTATATGCCATATTGTGTTTACGTTATGAAATGTGCAAAACTTGTGTGTTAGATTTATGTATGTTTTAAATACGCATGTGAAATTCTGGTGAGATCTATTTATGTATTTTTATTACTCTATTCAGAATTGTGTAAGTTAAGTGCAGGACATTCTTTTGAAAACTCTAATGTGTGTGTGTGCAAATATCATTACGTACAATGACAAAATAATGTAAGATTTTGCTATGTAAACATTTTGACGACACCTGCGAGAACGTCCAAGAGAAAAATCCTCAAAATTGGGAATCAAATGGTGGAAATGTGTTATATATGTATATACAAGATGTTACTGAACAACACCGACAACCTCTAGCAGGTGCTTCCTTACGGAAAAAAAACAAGCAGAAATTATGTTTTGCATTTCTCGCCTAAACTTAATATTAAGGGAGTAATGAGTCTTTGAATATCAAAAATGTTAATAGTATTTCCCAAAAATATCGGAAAATATATTATATGAAAAAAAAACTTTAAACATTTCTTAATGCTGTTAGTGCCTTCAAATAAACAGCAAATACAACGTGACACCTTCCACCTTTTTGGAAATACTAGGGGTGGCTACCCTCCATCTGCATACAACTTTTTACCGTCAGGGTTTTAGAACATTTGAAGATGGTTTATTGACAAATAAGCCCTGTGTAACAAAAAATGTCCTCTTGTTGCAACTGTCTTGGACTTATCGTTTATGCTCAAAACACACTTGAATAATTCGCGCAGACGTGCAGAGCCTAGAGCATAGGCAATCCTGCAAACATCCATGTGAAGTGTTCAGCGTACAGACAATGGTGGACATTCACTATAAAACAACAAGTACGATACTGTTAAAAAGTCGCAGATCAGTTTGTTGCTAGTATTCTGCGTACATATCGTAGCAGTTGTGAACGAAAATGGAGGTCCCAGGCAGCTGAAACACGTGTAAATGGTACTGTGTTCGTCATGCTGATAATAAACCAAACACAAATAACTTCGTGAGGTAATACTTGAAAAAGAAAAATAATAGTACAGTGTCGGTATCAATGATGGCAGCTACAACCGCCACAGCGGTCTAATGGTCACGATGCATGTCTCCCTACAAGGCGATACGGTTAAGTACCACCGGGGGTCACACCAATTTTCACATGTAGAAATCGTGCCGGTACGATGACGTCGGCTGATGGCTTTTATCGTGGGTCTCCCATTTTTTTATCCTCCATTCCCAGTAAAACTCCATGTTCACACCATGTCACCCCTCTTTGGCTTCAAAATCTTAAATGTTACGAGCCATCAGAATCTATTCATTCATTTTGTCAGCATTACTACAGGAACTCCTTTATTTGCATATGATAATATATAGGCCTCTATAGTAACCGAACATCAAAAATACTCCCGTTTTGATTTGAAAGTTATTCCAACATCTGTATGCCTCTCACGCAGAGATTTTCGGAGAGTAAAATTATTTTCAAATCAAAACACGAGTATTGTTGAAATTCTCTTAGTTATAGAGGCCCATGTATAAAACAATTATAAAAATGGCAGTTTTCCATTTTTGTAGACTTTGTGGTTTTAAGGCCTTATTTTTCGGAAACCAGTTTTTAATATTTACTCGAAAGTAAAGCGTACTACCGCATAGCGCTATATAAATAAACGTCCGCTGATAAATTATCTACTCGTCATCAAATTTTTATGAGTAGTTCATATTTTATTGCCGATTGAGTATTCCAGTGGTCTCCTCGACGTTGTACCTTTCCATACCCTTATGAATGTCAATATATTTTCCCCGAAAATATTCGACAATGTTTGCATACAAAGTTTACTTTTTGTAGATACACAGAGTGTTAATGAATGTCGATTACAACTCTCCGTCACGCTATAGGGGATAATAAAACGTGTAAAATGATACAGGACAATAGATGTCGCAAATGATGGGAAGTGTCTGAAAAAACGGCACACAAGATGTTGTCTGTAAGGTATCAATACTGGGTTTGAATGGCAACAACTGTCGCATTTCGTGACATTTTCCCATTCTTTCTAGCTACTCTCTTGGCTTGTTTGTGTATTAGCAATTAGGACCACAGTACTACAGAAATTACTAGTCTAGCAGTGGTAGTATGCATGTGACGCCAACGGAATGGAACCGAAAGGGTTTCAACGTGGGCTAGTATTTTATTTTTCCATATCTGTGGCGCGATGAAATGTCAAATCTTGCCTGGTTGACTTCTCAAAAATAATTATTTGCTACATAAACACAGATTTTGAACCCCACACACCACAACTTGTGTGCTGTTTTTCAAGCACTTCCCAACATTTGCGACACCAGTTGTCCTGTATCATTTTACTCGTCTTAGCATCCCCTACGGCGTGACATAGAGTTTTAAACGTCATGTATATTGCAATGAAGACTGTATTCTTTGAATGACTGCCTCAGGGTGGTAGGTACTGTAACCGGCAGACGTCTGTGCATGTCTGTAAGCGTCACAGGGGAAGAAGATATGAGCACGTAGGTTAGGCCGTGATGTCGACTGTTTCACGAATATGAGCTACTAATGTATTTGCCGTTACTCAAACGCAACTACCTAACGTTTACAGGCCGTTCTGTTGTCAAACATGTCCGTGATGAGCTACAGCCTCAAACAATTTTGCAATAATTTGAACTGTAATGCAGAAAATCATGCGTTTAGCTTTGATTTCAGTATAAGGTTTTTGTGTAACAACACAGTGTAGCTCTCAAGACTCTATCTAGGTTTAACAAGTTCAGTTTAGGTTACACTAGATTTTTTCTTGGTTTACACCTATACACACTTGTATTCACCGGGAATTTTTTTTAAATCGCTTATTAACAGTGCAAACTTTTCTGACACCTCTTGCTAAAAACTCCTCAAGCCAAAAGGATCTATAGGCCGCTGTTTCGCAGTCCCTACACTGCATACTGAGCGTCGGGATCAAGCCAGCTTTAACCCTTTTTCTCCACGCAAGGTTTCTGTCTTTGCTGAGCTAGCCTTAGGACAGTCAAACTCCCCGCCTGGAAGTGTCCTTGGATCGGATCACGCGAGGGTATGTGCAACCCGGGTGCGCGCCGCGACGCCG
This sequence comes from Medauroidea extradentata, assembly GCA_003012365.1. Taxonomy (NCBI): domain Eukaryota; kingdom Metazoa; phylum Arthropoda; class Insecta; order Phasmatodea; family Phasmatidae; genus Medauroidea; species Medauroidea extradentata. Next base: position 146,718 of record PNEQ01039816.1, on the reverse strand, counting down.
AGAAGACGCCGGGCCGCCCCTAGAGCGCTTTGAACACGATAAACTGTGCGGAAGGGCATGCAAGGCCCAACGTCACGCGCTACGCTCAGTCAAGTAAGTAAACAACATATATTTGCATCGGTTTGTTTCATAGACTTACGTGCACACCTGCAGCTCTACTTGAAGGGCAGTGATTGTATGGTTTTAATTATCGGCAAACCACAGTCGACTTGTGGTGATGCAGTAAACTTCCTGTGATTTATACAGTCAAATGAGAGACATAGCTGCACAAGTACAAGGTCCCAACGACCACGAGCAGAACTGCAGATGTACACGTAAGCGTTTGAAACAAAGTGGTGCAAAACTGTTTTCGTAATAAATCTATGGTTCTTCTCAATGAGTAAATTAAAAACCATTAATTTCTGTAAATTAATACGTTTGCAATGTCTTCGGTTGGAATAATGACGTTTTAATTAATCGCTTTAGATAGATATAACATCACTTAGTGCTGAAAAAAACTTATCATTATTTTAAATTATATTGGAATTGACAGGGAAACGTTAATTGCATAAACTGACAAATATTTACGAAGAATGATGCAGGCATGTGTAAAAGTTTTTGTTACTAATTAGTTTTAAATACTATGCCAATGTGTCTTAGCTTATCATTTCACACAAAATATATACAACATAAATCGTACAACATCACAAAACTAAAACGTTTTATGTAAATTTGGTAACTCATAAACACATACGTCTAGCACCCTAACAAGTAAATTTAATGTAATGAATCCCAATTATACTACTTATTCGAAACATTTATGTTTTGAGAAACTAAAAACCTATTAATTCGTCTAGAGCTCTATATAAACTCTTCGTGCTCATCAGCATGTATAAACTACAACGCACGGGTTATAAATTGGAACGTTTTCAATAGATCTTCAGTTTATTGACCTAAGTCGTATATTTAATCTGCATTTTCAGCCTAACCACGTCCCGAGCGATAAACGTTCTTTAGCATAGCAACAAGTGCTATGCACACTGGTGAACACTTCTCGCGAATCCAGCTTTGTCAGGAAAAATGCGAGTCAGCAGAAATTACGGTTAACCACGATACATCTGAAGAAACCAAGTAAAGAAGTTCACTTGATGGAAAGTTGTCTTTCTTAAGTGCCGGTACATGTTGAACATGGAAGCGATAAAACAAATGTTATCGCAATACTGTCCCCTTACTCCAGTGTCGTATGTACTTTACTGCTGGTGTTTCCAGGTGCAGGTACAAGCGGCTTCTTCAACGTGTTGCACAGTTATATCTTCGAGGCTGAATGTTCGGGCACTAGGCAAACTGGTTTGCGCCAGTCTGACAGTCGTTATATAAATGATCCTTATTTCACAGACGTTCGTACAATCGCTGAAATCTTCTCTTGTCCGGAGGATTTCTGTTAAGGAAACGATACGCGAGTCGGCTAGCTGTTTCCACTGCATCACACGCGGCTTATCCAGTCTCCAAATGCTATTTCCTTGTTCGGATGATTGATTATCCTGTCGAACGCAGAGTTAGATATATTGCTTTTGTGAACTGGACAAACAAGTATAATTCATTGAACATATGAAATCAACGGCTTGAGATATTACTAACGTAATATATAAATAACGTACGAACACATCACACAATGAATGTTTTGCATTTATATAGTAATGAAATATTTAAATAGAAAAGTTCGCAAGAAAAATTAATGAATCAATTTCTTACACGATCTTATACGCTGTCTGTTTATTCCACAATGCCAATAGCTAAACATTGCATACATTTTAAAAAAAAACATAAGGCTCAAATTTGTTGATTTTGTTCTTTAGTTTTGCCAACCTTACATACATAAATAACACTGCCCATCTAATAAAAACATATAGTACTGGGGCTGTGCTATTTGCATCACTTTTCCTCTTGAACAGCACTACTATATGCAAAATGTTTGATGCTACTCAGGTTTTCTGGGAACATGAGCATACATGTCTCCATCAGTCAACTAAGTTACAAAATTGCCAACTCTTCTATAAAGCTTAACCTTAACGCGTGCTTCCCTGTTTGGGCTCTTTTTTGTAATATTGTTTTAAATTCTAAAGGCAGCAGAAATACTTAAACCATCACATATAACTGTTGAAAAATTAATTTCAGAGTCGCTCAATTTTTGCATTAACATATCTGTGAGACGGTTACGATAAATATTTATTTTTTAATCAAAAATGTAAAACAGCGTGGTTAAGAAGCAGTGAGCTTAAAGTTGTCATATATATCGAGTGTTATTTATTGTTCGAGGTCAAGGAGCAAGTAAGCGATATAGGTGACCCTGGCGCATAAAGAGGTATGGTAAGTTAAGGTGTCGTGCGAACGATAGGAATATTCAATCATCGATAAAATCTAAACTACTTATCTTATCTCAATCAAATTGTTTTTGCTGAGTAGATATTCTATTAGCGAACGTTTCTTTATATAGCATTGGGTGGTAGTGTGATTAGCTTTCGAATAAAAAATTTAAAACAGCATTTAGACAAATTAGAGGTTGAAACCACAAAATCCATAAAAATGGAAAACCGTAATGTTCATAAATTCATAATTTTTAGTACGATATTATCTAGGACTCTATAATAACCTAAATTCAAAAATATTTGCATTTTGATATTAATAAAATTTTAACATCCGTAAACCACTCGCGCAGAGGTTTTCGGAGAGTAAAATTATTTTAAAATCAAAAGGTGAAAATTGTTGAATTTTGGTTATTATAGTGTCCTAGATAATATCGTATTAATTTTTTTAAATATGGCTTTTCCAATATTTATGGACTTTGTGGTATCAATCCTTTTTTTCTAAATACCGTTTATAATTTATTTTTTACTCGAAAGCATATCACACTACCGCCTAGTGCTACATAAATAAACGATTGCTAATAAATTATATGTTCTGAAAAAAATTTCATTGAAATAAGATGAGTAGTTAAGATTTTATCGACGGATGAATTTTCCAGTCGTTCGCTCGACTCCTTAACTTTACATACCCCATAATATCGCCGCTATATGCAGCCAGCGTGACTGCTCATTTGCGGATCGCCCGTACACAACGTTAGACGTGAGGAGCCTGTGTCAATATTCATGATGATTTTACTTAAATTCTACCTGATTCAAAATTTACCAAGATTTATTTTATAATATTTTATTAGGAACTTGGCTCATTACCTCTTATTTTATTACACATATTGTACATGAAATATTAAAGGGTGACAATGAAATAATATAGAGTAATATGTAATTATGAAATATTTAAGCTAATATAAAGTGTATGATCCTCTCTCACCATGTAATAAAGTCTTAATGACTGCTATTATAAATTTAATCGAATAATACATACCAAGTATTACTGATATTTATTAGACGAACATGAATGAATATTACTATAGATGATGGTTTATCGCGAGAAAACTTGACTGCTTGCTGGGAGTCTACGTGCGTCCAGCTTATGAAAAGATGACTGGCTCTCGCTTGTACGTAGAGCTGTTTCTCTATTTGATTAAGCCAATAAGAGTCCCACTATTGTAATATTTAATGCTTGGTCAGCAGACAACTACGTTGTGTCTGACGTGTAACATCCAATCGTAACTGATACAAGAAACCACAGTGTTTTGAAGGGTATGTTGGCACAAACAAATTTCGCGATATACTATCATCTCTAATTATCACAAAATAGGTGGCGCATTATCTAGATCTTGTGCTCTTACCCGGCACAACTATGAAGCAATATTCATTGTATGCATCTATCGTAGTTTCCTTTGTTTCTAGTTATTAAACGTTGAGATACATCAGTCTGAAAAGTCCTTGTTTACTGAATGTTGGGAGACTTCGAAACTGTTTTTACAGCTTGCATGAAAACTAAATCGCCTTCGTTTGGGAAGTTTTTTCTTAGCTAAACAATTTTTGACAAAGCCCAATGGTTTTGCCAACATAAGTTTTATGCGGACATGAAGGAGCGCATTTCAATCCCGAGACAAATTGCTGCCATGACATGATTCAGTGCTGAGTTTACAGCGGCCTTTGGAAATTGTTGCTTTCTTTCAAGTGATACTTAGATCGTTTATTGTTTCAAATATATGACACCCTTGCCATAATTTGTTTTCCTGGGGGCCGATTAAATATCGCCACCTGCTATTTGCACCAACGCAGCGCAACGCAATTGCAGAGAAAGTTAAATGCTTCTTCTATGGCATTACGTGAGTATATAATTCCAATACAGCGCAACCAAGGTGCAAATTTTGTGTTGAACCCATAAAAGGCTATATTTAATCGCCCCCCTGTATCGGGTTGTATTGTGGAGAAAACAAACTGTCATTTAATTTTCTTATCAAATACTAACAGTGCCCTAAGTTTGTCTGAATAGAAGCCTGTCAGTACAACATTCGTCTGAATATTCGTGATATGATTAGCTATTTGTTTCTCAATATTCTTTATTACTAAACCAATATATGTAATAAACTGTTGGCTCAAACGAATAAGTGTGCAGGATGCCGAAGTTAATTCCGTGCCAGTAGTTTCATTAGCTTAGTTACATGGCAGCATAAGGTTTTGAAAGGATCTATGCCAAAAATTCATACATTTATGAACTTAATTTTTGTTTCATTGCTGAATAACTGCTATTCCAGCAAATGCCTTTATTGGCTTAGTTTATTGCTTATTAGCCTTGTTCTGCAATCGAGCTTAGATAGATTTTCTTAAATTCATGTATATTATGTAATTATGGATCTAATTTGGTGACTTTTTTCAAAGTAGCATATCAGATATTAATGAATCAGCTTCCGCTACTTACGTCTTCTACATCATCAACAATTTCATTTCCGTGTCCTTGAGTTTTCAAGGGATATTTTGATGGCTATGATTACAGTAATTTAACCCTTCTGGCTACACAAATTTTCTTAATTTTGTGTTTTCGAATTCAGATTTTAAATTTACCCTATTTTGTGTAGTATCTAGGGTTAAAGTTGTGAAAGCACTGTAAAATCTACGGATTAAATTTTTTTTAAATGATTGCATATTTTAAAAAGTTTAACTTTAGGCTTATCCCACATCAATGTTCTATTTCAAATTCGATGAATTTTTACTGTAATGATTATTTATGAGAAATCTATGAAACACTCACCAAAACCAATACTGCTAGGTCTAACAGTTTTTCCCCTTAAATGTATGAACGTGCCACAAAATTTAACTGCTATTTATGGCAGAGTAACAACTGAAAACTTTGTCCACAAAAGATTTTAGTATGTAATAATTGTTTTAATGGTATAAGCGTTAAGTATTTATTGGTGTGTAAATTTGAAATACTGCGTATTTTAAGTGTAAATATTTCATAAAACTTTCAGTAAGGTCATGCTCTCTTGTTTCCACTTTTTAGAGACATTAATTTTTTACGCCTAAATCAGAGAAGATATCAGAAATCTGTTTTGTAGTTTTGTTTAAATTAGTCTTCCCCATGTTGGCTGATTTTTTTTTTTTTTAAGAAGTAAAATTATCGTTAGTAGACTTTTAGTTGAAACCGTACAATTTCTTGCTTTGGAAAAAAACAACCATCTCGGAAAAAATAATTTTAAACAAAACTGCCAAGCAGCTTTTTTATTTCTGCTCTCGTTTAAGCTTAAAAAATTAATTCCCGTAAAAATGTAGAAACAAGAGAGCAATACCTTAAATTTAAATACTACATGTCAATTAAATATTTAACTCGCTAGTAAACGCGCCGTTTCGGAAACATTAACTAAAATAGTCAACAAGACACCCGGACCTATAAAACCATGTAATATCTCCATTGTCGTAACGAAATTATTTAATAATTTTATTGATATTTTAAAAATCATGATTACAATAAAAATTAATTTATTCTTATTTCATAAAAAAACCAACAAATACATAAGATCTGTTCGGACAAATACGTATAAAATGTACAATTACGTAAGTTACAACCAATATAAATTATTTTCATTTAAAACGCAAATCATTCCACTACTCTTCATTCGTGTGTCTGAGTGGCCTTCTCCAGTACAAAAAATGTAAATGACAGCCAGCACGAAGTTTTTGATCGTTATGCGTCTCCGAGTAAATGCAACCGAGACACCGATTTCTTTATAGTAGGAAAAGTCAACAGCGTGATTAGAGATGCTTTTCGCACGTTACTTGAGGTAATATAGCAGTGAGTCAGGACATATTTTAATCCAAGGCGTCATTTAGGGGTAGGGCAGGGGGGAAATGCCCCCTTCTGGATTTAGAATTTTGAGTGTATAACATTTATATTTTGTATTTTGTTATTTAAATAATACTAAAGCACATAAAACTGAAATTTTGTCATTAAAGTTTCTAATTTATACATGCTTAAATAATAAAAAAGATACAATAAGGTCACTGTCGCCGAAAAAAATATTCCCCCCCCCCCAAAGAAAAACCTGTAACGACCCCCCTACTTATTATATGACATAAAGTAAGTCCTGCCTGTTACGGGTGCAAAAATAAATTCGTATGTAACTACCATTTTGGAAGCTTAACGGTTTCATACGACCAGATGTACAGGATCAAGCACAGTAATTTGGTATTATGAGTGTAAGTTTCATGAAACTGGCTTGAAAGCAAGGATACATATCAAGAAAATTCGTACTGTGTAACAGTACATATGCATGTACTTTTTTACGTTAAAATGTTCCAAGAAAAGGCTCCTGTCCTACTCTGTTTAATGCCTACAGAAAGCTCGGCGAGATCATATGTCACACTCTCCTGACGGCGAGATCTCTCCTCAAATGTCCTTGGACCTGCGCTACTGCAGAGATACTGCCGCAGAATGTAGCACCACGGCGAATCAAGATATCTCGCTGGCATACAGCTTCATCTCCCTGACCGTGAAGTAGGTCTGTGTACGTACGTTGTGCATATCGTCCCTAGCACTTCAGTAGTATTTCCTCGAGTATTACGTACAGAAGCCGCATCTTTTTTCGACTGCATTCCAAGTGAATGTAGTTTTAGACTGCTGTCATAAAGTATTAGCCACAAACATATTTAAGTAGAAAATAATTCTAAGTTATAAAGTTAGTAATGATTGTTATTTAAAAAATTATACGAGTTTAACTTTATTCGAGAAATCCTAGAAACATTAATAGTATTTTACTTATTTTATAAATAGTACTTGACGTATCTTTATTTTAATAAGGCATAATTAAAATGTATATTTGCATTTATACTTTACCTCTGCGTGTTAAGCTTAACATTGCAGATTATTTCCAGACAGTTCTGCGAAAAAGGTACATTGTTTTTGTTTACTGCCACTAACCTATTTATTTATTCCGAATTTTAAACTAACGCTACAACTACAATGAAACCAAACAGTTCTGTGAATTCATTATGATGAAATGTAACGTAAAAATAACAATGTTTTGTGTGTAAAACCACGTCCCTAAAACGTATTTGAAAAAAAAAATTATGTATAGGTACATAAGGTATATAAGGTAATATGATAGGATTATATTTTCGTTAAATATTTATGTAAGTCAGTAATGAGCTATAATTATGTTAAAATAAGTTAGAAAAATAGTTAAAGAATCATAAAAAACCTGAATGCCTGACATCTTTACCCGAGTAACCTTATCTCACTGGGCAAGAGACACTGGAATTTCAAGAAAATTCATCAATTTTTTTGTATTAATTTTAAGACGAAATAACATAAAATCTTCAAAGAAAGCAATTAGACTTGTGTTCACGTTTCTAGATCCAGCAGTTAGTATTGTACATTATTGAGTGACATTATTTTGACTACATAATAAAGAGAATATGAACCTTGACTGACCAATTTACTGTTGTAATGTTTTCTCAAAATTGCACAAGTTATTTCTTTCAGGTGTTATGCTACTGAATCGAAACATAATATCAAGAAATCAATCGAAAAAGAATAGTTTAACGTCACGCAGATGTTAACTTTGCCAATAACGACTCTGTAGTATGTTAACGATCGTATTGCTGATATTGATGCTAACGTTTAAATAAAGGGAACAATTACCTGCGCTAGAGAAGTAAGAGGTAAGAACTCTCAAATCTGGTAAAAAAGTAGCTGAAATTAGAGTATTCTTCCACAACTCCGCATGCAGTAAGCTTTTATAGTACTTTCTATCATTAAAATAGGTCATCTTCCATCTGTGCGGCTTAATAATGTTTACTCGATACTGTGAACCTTAAATAGCCACTGTACATGAGATGTATTGTACTGGCATTATGATTTCGTTTTACGGATTGACTCTTAATGCGGAAAAATGAAATACCCAATTATTCAATATGAACTTCACCACGAACCCTAATATAGTAGGTGTGCGCCATCAGGTAATTAAATTCTTAACTAGAACATGTAAAAATAAACTTTACTAAACGTATGCGAAACTGTAATAAAAATATTACTAACTATTGCAAAAACAATATTGTTGCATAATAAGACGTTTTATGCACGTGTTGTAAATTACGTGGAAATACAACTTAGTATTACTCATAATTTAATTTAGGGCACCAGTAAAATGGTGGCATACAGAAGTATCGAATGTTCGACTTCTCTAAACCCACGTCAGGTGATTCCGACATACATAATATATAAACTCGCATACAACTTTTAGTTTCGAATACACAGCACATAAGCTTATTTTATGATCGGCTTAGTTAAGTTCTAGCATATGTTAGGAAGCTTAATGTTATTATATTAGCAAGGGAAATTCTCCGCCACTCGTTGTTCTTGTGTTGGTAAGAGATCAAATATATGTTTGCGCTTATTGCGGAAACTTCGGAAATGTTCGATTTTTTGCACTTGAAGTTCTTTCCATAAGCGCCGTTATTGATATGATCCAGTGCTGTCACCAATTGCAGGAATAATCCCTTACCACATTTGTCCAAAAGAAAGCCCATCATCTTCCTAACCTGGAGTATAAATAACCCTAGCTCAGTGGTTGAGTAAGTGACTACGTGAGTGGAGCTGTAAGTTAGATGCATAAATATTTTTGCCCTAGTTTGTTTCAGTGACTGACGTGCACATTTACAGCTCTGCTGACTGTACGTATTGTCTCACAGCTGACTTGGAGTTCTACTGGAAAATCACCGTCGCAATGGACTCTTTCTGATTGGCGGAGTCAAATGAGAGGCGTGATTGTACAAAGGCATGCTGCTAATGACCCATGAACCGGAGCTGCCGATGTGCACTAAGGCACTGAGACAAGTTGACTTGACGCAGAAATGTGGCGACAAACTCACAGCTGCAGAGAGCGGCGACCATGTCGTGACGGAGGTCTGGTGCTATGTCGCAGGGGCAGGTCAAGGTACCAAAGAGGGGGCATCAGCCTCTAAATCGACGGCCGGAACCTCAGACGAAACTTGAACTCGCCCGGCCAGCCCACCACCGCACAACTCTTCCCTCCATAAACGTCCACCGGCGATATACGATCCTGCCAGCAGACATCGCCGCTGCCGCATTGCCGCCTGTGCGCGGGGTAACTCCTGCACTCCCTCTTCCTTCCCATCTTCTATCATATTCCTGGAAGATTGCGTCACTGCAACACAGTTGTTCTTGTCACAAAACCTTCACGTGTCCAGTTTCACACACATATGCACACATTATACGGTCGTATTATTAGCACACCACGTGAACCCTGGGCTAAATTTGAAACGAACATGTTAATAGAAATATGTTGTACTATGACATTTAATATATACATTACAATGTGGCAACATAGCACGTAGTAAGTACCTTCTTGCGCTACACAGATGTTTTCCATATCTTCTAACTTAAATTATGACCATTATATTGTGGTCGCGAGTTCAAATCCCAAGCAGTCCTAAAACGATTTTACGTTTACGCGACGTAACATACATAAAATAATACCTGGAGATAGAGATCTAGAAAGACTTTTTTCGTGCAGTGCTGCCACATCGTGCACGAACAATTTCATCGTACATTTTACCATTTATACATATATCTCCTATCTGTCCAGGGTTAAAGTTGTATGCTTATTATACGAACTCCTGTGTTTGTATGTATGTGTGAACGTATATATATATATATATATATATATATATATATATATATATATATATATATATATATATATGTGGTGTGTTGTAGATTGCCACTTTCGATATAGAAAACGTCTCAGTCTAAAACGCACCAATAATATTCGCGTAGAAACTACTCAAAATCAGTATTCGCTGTACCTAGCTGATTGATACGTTTTTAGCAGAATTATTTATTCAAACTGCTTACCTATTCAAGCCAACTTCCAAATAAGCGGGATGTGAACATGCAAGATACGCATTTTCTAATATTACTAAACTTGTAATATCGTTTTATCTTAATACCAGCATAGTTATTTCGAGGGTTAAAAAAATTTCGTCGGGACAATGAACGCAAATAAATAACTTATAAAGAAAACGTTAAGTTAAGACCAATAAACATCGAAGAACCACGTAACTGTAAAAACTGCATTAGACTCAATATTCAGACGTTAGTTCAGACAGATTATAAAGGCTCTTTCACAGTAAAGCAAAGATTTAAGTGACTTAACATATCTTACTTTTTATTTTCACCTAGTGTCATCACGATTGAAGATTTTGTGGATGAGACAAATTATTTTCCGTATGGTATTTATAATAGAAAATAGCATTCGCTTGTACAAGACATTTTATGAGCTCCTAGTTTAGCTTTTTTAAAACATACTAACTGTGACTATAAATTTTATGTTAAACTGTGTTTCTTGGCGGTATGTAATCGAAGGTGTCAAGTTTCTTGTACCTTTCACGCCAACCTCTAAGTTTACGAAAATATGTAAACCGTGTCGTAAGGTGGTTGCTGAAATCTGCAACCTACCCTTACCTGAAGAGATCAGTCACATATCGTAGTGTGCTAAATTGCACACCTGATGAGACTATGAGACGTAGAACTCTCTGAAATCGAAACGAACATGACATTACAATACGAGACAGGAAGACCAGCGACTTTCCAATCCCCGGTCCGTATTAGGGAACTTCAACTTCGGAAACCACCCCCGTTAAGAGGTGAGAATCGGTCGGAGACCAATAGCTGGTATCTGTCATGTTCAAGAGTGCGTCTTTAGGACGTGTGTGCTCCGCACGATACACCACCCGCTACGGTGGGAATATAGCAATTGGAAATCCAATTTGTATCCTAAACCGTAAGGCCCGTCCAAGGATAAGAATGACGTACTCGTGTTTCGATCTTCTTGGATCTCTTCAGGTAAGGGTAGGTTGCAGATTTCAGCAACCACCTTACGACACGGTTTACAGATTTTCGTAAACTTAGAGGTTGGCGTGAAAGGTTCAAGAAACTTGACACCTATAAATTTTATAGCTTTCATTATTAAGACAGTGAGACTATAATAGATCTTATAGTTCGTGTAATGTTGAGTAATATAAATTGTGAGAAGTGGCATTAAGAAACATCTTTAAATTACTCTTCCCAATTTCACAGTAAACAACTATGTACGAAACGGAAGATAACAAATATAATAATGACCGGTCCTGTGATTCGATAAACTCCACAAATAAATATATTAAGGGCACGATATACCGCAATTTTTCATCATCATTATTTAATTTTTTATTTACACTACATATTTTTTTTCTTATTTTAGACACAAAATGTGACTAAACTTGGCTCTTATGAAATTTTTGTATCTCTCATAGTTTTCGCTCAATGGCTTGTTAAAGTCATATTCTACATGTTTCCGTTTTAACGACCACACTAAAACCAACTAATATACCAAACTGAAAAAAATCACAGTGGATGAAGACATTGCAGGCTACAATGGCATGCTCATAAAATTAAAGAATAAAAATTATACGTATTTTTAAAAAAATTATTGCATTTTTTAAATTTTTATTTTCAGTTTCAGCATTTTTTTAAAATTCAAATAATTTTTATTCTTTAATTTTATGAGCATGTCATTGTAGCCAGCAATGTCTTTATCCACTGTGATTTTTTTCAGTTTGGTATATCAGTTGGTTTTAGTGTGGTCGTTAAAACGGAAACATGCAAAATATGACTTAAACAAGCCATTATGCGAAAACTGTGAGAGATAAAAAAATGTCATAAGAGTTAAATTTAGTTACATTTTCTGCCTAAAACAAGAAAAAAAAGATCTGGTACCAATAAAAAAAATGGCGATGAAAATTGCGGTAGACCGCGCCCTTAGTTTTGTATGTTTACCTGTTTGCATCAAGTCTGTTATGCCATCTAGTTTCCTTATTTTGATTGTAATAGCAGGGAATGTTTAATACTGCTTCACCAGACCTTCCCCGTGACCAGTTAAAGTAACGTAGTAACGCAAGTGAACATCAATAACATAACATGGAGGAAATGCTATAACAATAAGCGAGAATCGTGTTTTCTTCCTAAAAATTATACATTCTTTACTCTGAATTTGTCGTCTGTTAAAAGTAAAAATGTATTATTTACATACGTATTTAAAATATTGCTTTTCGTTAGCCAGATGTAAGGCGTGGCATATGTTTATAAATAATTAAGTGTGAACAAGGAGTTAGGGTTAAACACACATGCACTTAATTATTATTTGTGACGATTTATAGTAATAATAAGTATGTCAGGTTGGTTAAGTCTAACCTGTTACTAATGTTCCGTTCCGTGGAAGTCTGACGATCCGAAGTACGGCTGTTATTTTATAAAGTTAATTGCCTAGCTCATTATCGTCATACTTCAGTGTTATTTTAAAAATGGGTCCACACACGCGAGTTCAATCCACAACCAGAAAAATTAAAAAAAAAAAAAAAAAAGGTATTCGAAAGAATATTTGCAGAGTTTACGTATTTTCATACTAGCATTCACATTAAGGGTCTTCGGGTGCGATAAAATTAAATTTTATATTTTTATGAAATATTGTTAGTTTTGTAGATTATACTTGTGAGCACATTTTACTCTTACGAAACAATTTAACTCTCATAATTTTCTAATAATGGGGTGTCAAAGTCAAAATTTGCATGTTCAACTGCCATGCACATCGTGAAAACCAACTGATCTACTTAAACAATATAATTCACTGTGAACTTACATCCCACGAGCTATGCAATAAAACATTAAAATAACCAAAACGTGATAATTTGACTTTTAAAAAAAATATCGCATGACTATAGAAAAAAAGTAACAAATACATCAATTCTTTTAAAACACAAAAACAGTTCGCAGGATTTTTTCAAATGTTGTATTACGTAGCCCATAGTATGTAATTTCACTGTGAATTATTTAACGTACGTATGTCAATTGGTTTTCACTATTTGCATGGTAGCAGAACATGCAATTTTGACTTTGACGCACCGTTATGAGAAAACTATGAGAGCTAAAATTGTTTCGTGAGAGTAAAATGTACTGAAAAGTATCGTTTACAAAACTAACAATATTTCATTAAAGTATAAAATTATGATTTTATCGCACTTGAACACCTTTAAGTTTAAGAAAGAATAAGATGGTTGTTAATACCAAATAAGACACCAAGTTACACTTTTTATATTACTACTGATGTTTCTGTTCCCAAAAGCCACTTTAACAATTAATGTTAATAATTAATACCAAACAATATAACGATTTATATATTTAATTTTCACTTCCCAAAAGCCACTTGGACAATTATTATTAATAATTAATACCAAATAAGATAACACGTTACATACTTAATATTTAGATCGAAATTTCTCTTCCCAATAGCCACTTTAAGAAATGTATGGATGTAAATGTTTTTTGGTCATTTAGTCCATATTTATAGAGAACTTACTTCATTTGTTCCAGTATGTTTACATAACTACAATTGTGACTCCTGTAACCAGTTTGGATTCGAAATGAAAAAACTAAATGATTTTGTAAATATTTATAGTCATTTCGAATGTCCCTAAAGACGTATTTAAAAATAGTTTTTACATTCAATTTTGAATGCAGTTAGCTGTTTTATTATAACGTTTAAATGTTAAAAATATTTTTAAAAAAAAGTAGTCAATTTCATAAAGTGTGTCATTTCTTAACGTTTAGTCAATTAATTCGAAATTTGGTATTGCAGTGTTCTCTAGGATAATCATCATAACTGGCTCAAAATGGTTCAAGAACTTACGTCTGCAAAATATTGTGACGGTGCAAATAAATATTTACGGTTGTAATTATTTTATACTGTCACTGTGAATACTGCGAACACTTCAAAATTTCTTTACGCTGGTATAACTTCACTCTATTTGTGAAAGTTCCTGTTCACACAACACTATTGTTGTGAACGAAATCGTATGGTAAATGAAAATGTTCCAAATTAATGGTAACATTTTGTTACTTAATAAGATCTGGTTCAAAATAATTTCTTATTCTGAGACTATGTATACGTCCTTACCAAAATTTTCGTATGATATAAATTAGTGTATTTTGGATCTGCTATTAATATATCTCAGTCGTCCGTAAACCACTTTAGTTATGTGTGTAGGTCTAATTATTACACATTTAAAAAATAGTAAAATAGACGATCACATGACGCTCGTATTTAACCAACCCTGCGTCAGTCAATTCCTCATGTGAAGAATGTGCATCCTCTGAAAGTTACAAAAAGTTAAGCATAAAATTTGGCTTTTGTACGAGCGCTAAGAACTATACGACATTTATACGTGGAGAACTGACCTTGTGCGCAGTGTGTCCATAAGTCTTTTATTTGTATTGAACTTTGAGAAATGACCTTAACTTTTATTTGATAAAAGTATGGAGTTGAATCAAACGAAGTCTTCTTTTGGGGTTTCACGAATCAGGTTGGTATTTTTCCAGGCAGCAAAACATGTTTCTAAAAATGCGTTCTGTAATTTAAAAACTTATTATCATAATGTGTTATGTGATTTATTATAATAGATAAAGATATTAGGAAGAAGTATAGCATTTCACATAAAATTCACGCGTGATGTGCTACATCACTGTTCCAGCAGCCGGCGAGGACATTACTTACATTACTTAACATCGTCAGCTAACAAAGTCATTAGGACCAATCTTGTCCACTTGTTTTCCATAAATGTACTTGTCGTGTTGACAAGGTTCTACTATTTCTACTATGAAAAACCCTCTAACATATCTTCAGTAAAAGAATAATTTTATGAGTAAGGTCTCGTTTCTAGAAATGATAATGTCTCGCTATATATGCGAGTGGCTCCGTCCACGCATGTGACAAAGGTATGAGCCACGAACAGTCGGCAGGACGCGTGGGTGGAGACATGTATGATAAGTGCAAGCTACACACGATCTGCCAAGCAGATACACACCAGGGAGTTAAGAGATGTGCTCTGAACACGCAAGCTGGAGCAGATATTCCTCCAGACTTGTTAGACGAGTAATTAAACCCCTGCGGTACAAACCAAGCATCTCGCTTCACAGTGAAATAAGCGCACGCAAATCATATATTATACCGACTACGCGACACCCAATTATTTTCGCTGCCCCGCACATTCGAACATCTTATTAGCAATTAGCATAAACACAGCTCGTGTGCATCTCGAATAAACGCGCCTGCTTTTTATGGAATCACTGTCACCAGACTTCAAGATGCTCACACAACGACTTCTTGCCATTTAATAATGTTTATTAAAAGTTTGGCGCGATACAGGTAGAAAATATTAGGAATAATATATAAATAAGAAATGGTAAAAATGAGAGAAATTCGTTAAGGTCCTACTATAAAATTTCTCCCATCCAACTTGCTGGTTTCGTAAATATAACAAATGAGGAAATATTGATATTGTTTTAATTTTTTTCACTGTCTATTTATATTGTAAAAAGTGTTCATAACTCGTTTTGTCCTACATTGGTCTTTTTATGGAGGAAAATTTTTGAGTGTGGATAAAAAAGGAAACACAAAGTTCATACACGCCATAGATTCAGTGGTTCATGAGATAGCGTCTTCGATATTTCTGCTGGTATAATTACTGTAAATAGACATAATTGTCAAACTTCGTCCGTCTTGCTGCAGCAGTGACTGCGCACGAGCAGTGATCATCTCTTGCAGGAGATGATGGAACAGTGCATATTATTACAGGCTTACAGTTTCCGCACATCGAATTAACGGTCCAGTCAAATTAGACCTTGTTCTGCTGTTTCTAAAAATAATATTTTATAAATTCGTAAAACTTAACACAGTTGTTTGAAATAATGTTTTAATAGTTGTCATACCTACCATGTACAAAATGTGTTAACAGTAAAACATAAATAATTTTGTCAGGAAAATAATATTTGAAGTGATGATTACTTTGTTAAAAAAAACAACGATTTTATTACAAAACTTCATGTACAGACTAATTACTTAGTCAACATGCTTCCACGCACACCATAGAAGCAACACTACTATATTACTGTTATGTCACACTAGCTTTGTCATCACTTAACCAAGACGAAAGTCAGTTATGTGATATTATGTAACTAGTTTATTGAGATACACAACAAAAATAGTATCGCCAAATTAACAATGCGATACATAGACACATACAAAATTAGAAATTTTACTATGACTAACTTTGGATAGGTAACCAGTATTTACTCTGATCTTTAATGGAATTTATGTCACTACTGTAAATAACAGGATAGTGACACGAACGTTGACACCATAGTCATTTCTGTGAAATATTTCTTGTATTACAGCTGTGTCGCTCGTATTCCACCCAATGGCGATCGTATCGTCAAGTGGATTGATTATATAACGACTAGTAAACTACGTAATACGCCTACTTCTTCCTTGCAAGGAATCAAGCTGAAACGCCAGTTCTCATGGCCGTATAAAGAATATATGTAGGAAGCTTCTAAGATCGTATATGGCTTCGTCCAATTGTTCCAGGCTTCCACACAGTAAACGCATGACTCATACATAACCTTACCCGGATTGACCGATAATCATAACTGAACAGGCTGCGTAAAATTAATGTTTCAGTTAAAGTAATTCAATTATTATTTAATTTAGAAATACGGTTCTAAGAAACTTGATATATGTCTCGTTTTCTACTTCGTCCTATTTTTTTTTACAAAAGATTATTTCAAACCATACATTTATCATGATATTATTATTAGGTTAAATTGGCAGCGAGACTTTCCGCATTGAATTTATGGTTATAATATTGTAAGTGTACTTAATCTATTCTTTAATTATTTACTTCATTGCACTTCTAAAACAGTATTACATTAACTGCCACCAATTGTAAACTCTACTGGGTATTTTAAGCTGATTTGCCTGCAGAACTGCAAAGTCTTTACTATTGGCGTATTGTTTATGCCATACACTATATATGCTACTGTAAACAATATTTAAATGTCATGTATTATTAATTATTGCTCAAATATACTATGCAATAGTAGTCAAACGACCACCGTCACTCGAACATTGTTATGATTTCATACAGAAAAGCAGTTCACATAATGTAGGAGACACTAACAATATCGCGATTCTTCTTTCAAGACATTTTATTCGCTCTCTCAAAAAACGTAAATAAACATTACTTTAGTAATGACAGACTACAAGTATTACATCTGCCACAAACATAGGCCTAATACCACAGAAAAAATGTTACCATGTTTATGATATGTGCACACACAAACGTCGTCATTTAAGGTCATGAAAACAAATCGTTTACGTGCTAAAATATGTTTAAAAACATGCAAACTACAGAAATAAAAATTACGACTTGATCTTTAAACGCACGAGTGTTATAGTTTAAGCGTTTCATAAATATGCAATATTCATACGAAAAATATTTTATACATGTGGTAGCTATGTCTTGAGCATCTTGCAAGCATACCAATAATAAACGTGATGTGTTAGAAATACTTCAGTTAAGTCATAAACATTCCAGCTACTAACAACTCAGCCTATAGCTTAATGAATTTTCTTGGATACAATCTTGAATATTACGTTTTGAATTTAAAACTAAATTTTATTTAAACAAGGTGTGTCTTTTCCGTAACGATCAGCAAATTTCCATACTTTTAAATTGTTTGAAATAATAAAAGATGTACAGTATCACAACTTAGTATTCTTCATATGCAAACAGTTTGAAGAAATGTTAATTAACTTTCTTTATGTTTTTCGCGTAAGATAATTGACAATTAATTTAATAACATATCGGTCTTAAGAACAGATTCCAGTTTAATTACTACGGTGATTCGTTATGATATGTTTGTATCTGTCAGTCAAACCGCGTTATAGTTCATGAGTAGATCGTCATTAGTAAAAAGAAAAGTATTTCAATCAATTAAACAAAATTTTTTGTTGATCAGTGAACAACAATGAAAAGTGTAGCTAACCCTTTTATAAAGTTTTAATAGAATTCTAATGAGCAAAACTGTAGTTATATTTTATTTAACTTTCAAAAAGGATACAATGGTAGAATAAAACAGTGCTAATATGTTGTTTGCATAACGTCATCATTTTTTATAAAAATTACAATTAGAATAATATTCCTATTTTTGGTTAGAAATTGTTATATTTGTTAAATTACATAACCTACGTTAATTCATAAATTGCAAACTTAACACTATCTTAAATACAAATTTAAATTGTACTTACTATGCAATGTACAATACTTACTATAACTTTATTTTTTTAATGCATTAGTTTTCCTTTTTAATTTACAAGAAAGTCAAAACCAAACATTTTTTATTTTGCGCTTAATAATTAAAGTTTATATCTTAAAAAAGTTACATATTACTGAGTAATGCCGTTTTAACAAATAACGAATAGCATGTAATTACTTCCGATTATATTATTAACTGGAAGTATATTCACAAATATTTTAGTGATGTAAAATTAGTACTGATAATGTTATTCCAGAATCACCGGTTAAATTTAGCATTAAGTTTTAATGACATACTTCGTTTTCAGTGTCCCAGGAGCAGCTATTAATTTTAGTTCATTGCAGAAATCTGAGAATGTTGCCCAAAGCCATCTCTACTACCCGTTGATAATAATAACAACTCTGCATACTTGCTGTAACAGTTATAATAATAGTTACAACCACAACTGCATGACTGGAATGAAATCAAAATTTGAGTATTTCTGAATTTATTCATTTACACATAAAACTTCTTCTCGCTGTGTCATCCTTATGCAGCAAAAATTTTACTTACGATTCTAGTACAAACTGAGCGATGCACAGACTGCAACATAAGACAAAAACTTACAATGGCTGTATTACGAGATTTTTTTTTCAACGGACCAAAGATTCTGCACTTTTAAAAGTTTTGAAATGTGGCAAGATCTTCAGTTCATCTGATCTGCATTTAAAAATGTTCACAAAAATTTAACATATAAGAACGCTTGACTGCTTAACATTTGTCAATGTATGTCTACTGTGGGCAAAATTTATCAGAAATCAAAGAATTGTTATCAATCCTTCATTTACGCATTAGTTAAAAATACGGTAAATGGGTTGCACTTACTTTGGACGTTTTATTACTGATATACAAACAGTAATAGCAACATCACAATACTATACATACAACGTTAATTCATGAAGAAATATTGTGCTATGAGTTTTACATATTTACCAACATAAATTTTCAAAACCATTCGTTATAATGTGACATCCTGTACAAATATCTTAAAACTAGTACATTTAGACTAAATAATTTAAGTGAGCAACCTCTATAGTGATATAAACAGAATAACCCATTGCAAGAATCGTTCAATGATGACCCGTATAGTAATATATGTACGACATTAATAACATACGTATATCATGTTACGAACTTTGAAATATTCGTATCTAAATACGGTGGAGGTTTAACTGGACATAAAACCAAACCGAAAATAAAGTATTTTTCTGAGAATCCTTTTTTATAAATATTCGTTTACGAACATTTTCATTTTACGAAAGTTGAGTCAATAAAATAGCAAATATTATCAATTACATAAAAAATTTGGGCAAAGTGAATTTACAACTTATTCAGTCGCGTCGTACTAAGTAGTAGGACTTGAGCAGCTGTCCTAAATCAGTATTCGTATTTTTGTATTTACTCTTTACTTAACATTTGATAATCACTCTCCCGATGAGAAGTTTTTTTCATGTAAGCTTATCTGCTAGCTTCTTTCGTGGTGTTGTGTTTAATCATGGTCAGTTATTGCATTGTAAAACGTTGTTTGACAATAATAATAATAAAATCATCACAGTACAAGTTTCTCTTGCTGTAAGTTATGATAACTAAATGAACTTTTTTAGGGATATCGATTTCTCGTGATGGAATTAAGGATTGGATGTACTCAACAGTTGCATTGCTAAGTACTTAGTAAGAAGTCGACAAATTGATGGTACAAAATATTTTTCAACTGATGTGAACATAAACTTTATTCGTTTGAACTAATAATTGTTCATTTAGGTTAACACTGCCAGCCAAAACGTTTTATTTTTAATTATATTGATATTATCTTTGCGTGTCTTCTGTAGTACCGTCGTGTATTGTTTCATGAAGAGTCTTCACGTCAATGAAGACTAATTACTGATTGTGCCTTGATTTTGTTGCTGGCTTTGTGGGGTGTTGTAAGTTTTGATAACATTTTTCGAACCATATTTGGTAATAAGGCCTTCTTAAAAACAAAACTCACGCACAGTTCACCGAAAAATTACACCCTAAAAGTTTTGTAAATATTACAACTAATTTCTTTGTGGTACTAAAAACCTTTGTAAAAGCATAAAGATTTTCCCGACATAATTATTTGTTTGTAAAGTTAGAAAGCAATTATTTGTAAAGCTACTGGGAAAATTTGGTAGTTAACTAAAAGCACAGGTTTGTCGGTAATTATATAGATATACACAAATCACATCAGCTGGTATTCATTTCGTTGAAATGAAGGGAATGAATATTCTTGTGATTTTTAAAATTATTTTTGTAATGGGGTTGTGATATTACTGGTGTGTTTCACTGGATATATGCTTTCGGTTATACATTTTGTTAGCTATGGCATAATTACAGCAAGACATACGTGAATATTCATTTCGATTTTTTGCTACAAAATGAAAACGGTTAAGTCGTTGAGAACGCTATTAAATAAATACATACAATAATCAGCATGCAACATGAAAGTTACGATGGTTGCCTAGCACTAGGATGTTGGCTCGAATCCTAGAGCATCTACTGTTTGTTTTTCTCTCAAAATATTTACATGTGAAAATTATTTGCTTTACAAGTGTTAAAATAAATTAATTGTCAAAGTCAGAGTAAAATAAGTATTTCAAATTTTATCCTTATTACAAGTACAAATGCTATGGTAACATTGAAATTTTACAAGCATATACTTTGAATTTTTTTTTAACAAGAACAGACATTGTAGTTGTACCACAAATTTCTTGACAACTGGTTTTCCGAAGATTTTTCTTGTTAATGAGCAAGTATTTTTTTACAGTGTATGGAATGATCTGCCGCGATCATAAGTGAAGGAAAGCGAGCTGGCTAACATCTATGCCTGATCTCGCAGTGTCTACAAGGGCGTGGCGACGTCAAACGGTACAGGGTATAAGACGACATCCTCTGCTGAGTTGTCCACTACACATACCTTGCCGCGGGGTCAACGCCACCGACCTGCGTCCACCACCAGCTGCGACCTTCCTGTATTATAATTACGCAACTCTCGGCCAGACAACTACTGGTAGGAGCCATCGCTGGCCCAGCGCCAGATATCTTCCAGGAACAGATTGTAGCGAAATTCCTGTAGAAAAAAAACTGATATTGGCTTTTGAAAATGAGAAACACACACGCCGTAATGATCATGCTCTCAAATAGAACATGCAGTTGGATAAACAGGTTTGCCAACCTGATGAATATTATTGAGATAAAAGTCTACACATGTCTTTACTTACGCTATAAATTGCAATCAGATATAAGTGGAAACCAGTACTTACTTACAAAGAAATGTATAATTCAGAGATTATATTACAAAGGGTTTTTATTGTCCTTGTAAATATAAGTTCTGTTAACGACAGAAAATTTTACACGTTGTATTCTTTTATGACAGTAGGAATTTTGGTGATGGCAATCCGGGTTCGGTTCCCAACGTGGTCGGTCCCAGGAATTTCGGTGAGAATCGTGCCGGACAATTTTCTCGGGAATCTCCCGTTTCCCCTGCCATTTCAATCCGGCGTTGCTCCATACTAACCTAATGTCACCCCTCACCCGCACTAAAGACCTCGATGTTAAGCGCTGACCAAAATCTCTCCTCACTTTACCGTTGATTGCATAAATTATAACCTTTGTTCAATTGCTATAACTTAGGAAAGATCTACTCGACCATTTTAGGTATTTCTTACGTGTGTAGATGCGACTCTTTGGAAATGCTTAGATTGAGGACTCCAAAAAAGAAAATATCTTAGCACATTCAATATGTACTGCAGTGCCACAATAATTATCGACGACGTAACAGGAAATCATAGTTTTCACTCGTAAGATGCTTAAATGACAATGCATTTCTAAAACTGAGCACGAGCGACATACAAATGAATGTCGTGCCTTAGTTTACGACGCACATCATAAATATAAATCCCCGCATGTACTTTGATTATCAGTGGCTGTTCTCCTATGCCAGACAGAGTGGATTTTACAAATAAAATCTTTAAAGAACAACTGCGCAGGTATTTTACAACAAAGTAATGCATTGTATCATCAAAATTTTAACATATTTTATACATGCCGGTTATGAATTGACGTATATACAGTTCAGTCAATATTTTTAACCTATAAATGCGACATTTCACTTAATGCATTTGAGTTTAGCTTTAGATTATTAACGTATTTTGTATTTATTCCGCGGGTCCATTAGAAAGACAAACCGAGAAGAAGTGCCGCAGGGTTATGTCAACAGCCTTACCAACCATTAGTTATCTTTTAAAAGTGTTTTCAGATTTTGTTCTTTATGTTCATAACATTAAAAGCGAGTACATACGTTGTGAAGATAAACATAGAATAGTATCAATAAAGCTGTAAACACTTTTGTTAAGAATGCCAGCAGAATTTTTATTTTTTTTTCTCTTGGTTTATTAATATATTTCTACCTACAACTAAATCATATCACGCTACGTCATGATATTTTTCACTAAGTGTATTTCGACAACATTAGGAGTCTTTGTACTAGGCGCACTAAAAACATAATAACGGCTCAGTACTAGAAAGGTTTATTTAGGCGTTTCAAACCTGGGTCACTGGCAAAACTTTAAACTTTCAAGGAAAACGTCATCTTCATTTAGTATACAACTTAATTTGTACAAAATTGAAATAAATAAATGTGGAATCTTATTGTATTCGAATGTGTAAATTCCGAATTTATTTCTTAAACCATACTAGATGCTGTTAGTGAAATATTCTACATGAAATACTGTTACAATTCAAATCAATACTCTCACTGATATCAGATAATTTATGTAGCTGTGTTCATTTTTGTTGTACTATTTGTATTATCTATCATATTTGTGCTGTCGTTTCCTTGTCCATCATTATATCAATTTTCGTGAAACTTGTCTGGTCTTTGTGTGTTTTGAAATTTATCTTTCGTGTTTTAGTTTCCACCATAATGGAATTTATTATACCGAGTATATTCCTATTCTGGGATTACTTTCGTCTTCGCTGATTACTGTAATTTCTGTTTTTAATTTTTTTTCGTTTATTGTTGCGCTTTCTCTCATCCTTTTACGTAACTGTGGGTTTTCTGTGACTCAGCAACATTCGCTAGCAATGACATATATAAAAAAAAAGTAAGTTCGTTTCCTTTTTTCAAGCTAAATTGTTTTATACCTATGATAGTGAATACACCAGAAAGTTGTTTTATTATTTCTCATATGCGGTTTATCAATGTGGTAAGATATTAAACTTCGCTTGTTTTTGGACAGAAGGGCTTAAGTCAGATTTTTTCACTTTTGACTTATGTCCGTAGTGTTATAGAGAAAAAATTAGCTACATGTTGGTATAAAGGATTTAAGTTAGAAAAAAGTAATCTGTCTCTGGCAGCTGCTGATCGTAAGAGGCGTAAGTCAAGTCAGGGCCTCACTACCGCTATGTAGTAGATATGAAACATGTGACTGTAAAGGCATAAGTCAACTCGTGCCCTTACTATCGTTGTAATATGATTTCTAGAACGCAAATGATATGCATTGCACAAGCAAATCAAAGTATCGAAAGAAGTAGGAAACCAGAAGGAAATAGAATAAGCTACCATGGTATTGAATAATCGCCAAGAAAATGCTGTATTTGTATATGCCTGTAAGAGGAAAGACAAAGAAGATGCCATGAGCGACATGTGCAAACAATGTTTTTCCTTTGACCTTCGACAATGTCTACCAACATCATATCTTGCATCTTCTGTGGTACTTACAAACACCAATTGTGGAACTACAACCTAACAGTCCACGATAACGTCACAGGCCAGTCGACCAACTACATGTGGCACGACGCCTTGGCCGGAAGAGGAGCCAATGAGACAGCATCATGGCTATATCAGCATTTAAGTAAACTTCCAGTAAATGTTACAGAAGTGACATTTTATTCAGACACATGTGGAGGGCAGAACAAAAACTCCCATGTGTCTGCCAAGTTTATGAATGATTTTCCGCATTTCAGTGTAATAAATTATAAATTTTTGGTTCCTGGCCATACACACATGGAGTGTGACGTATACCATTCCATGATCGAGAAACAAAAGAAGAAACTCAAGATTCCTGTTTATCATCCACATAACTGGTTTCAGCTTGCCAGAGGTACAGGGCGTAAAATTTCATTTCACGTTCATGAAATGAAGCAAAAGGAATTTCTTCTTGATTTTGCAGGACTCTTTGGAACTGATTTGGTCATTCGTAAAAAGAATGTTGATTGCGAACAATTTTTCTGGCGTGATGATGAGACGGTTCTCACGTCTCGGTATTGGATGGACAAGGTACGTATTTATTTTGTGGGACATTTATGTTTATTCTGCTGGTAACCCTGACGTGATAGCTGGCGTGTTGGCCGCCAGGGTGATACTTTGAGGATTAAGTGCGATGTGACGCACCTGCGTAGCGTGGCATGAGTGGCGGTAGTGCTCAGAGGCACACGTGAGTAGCCGGCTGGTAGTCTACAATAGCATTCTACAGTAGTAGCAGAGTGTCAGTAGAGTGACTTGAGTTGATTGCGGTATTTGGACACGAGTGTGTGATAACCATCAGCTGTGAAGACCGATGGTTTTGAGCATCGTGTCGGGTGGGGACACTCGTTTATGACTTGGCACGTGCCTGCGGGGACGAGACTTAATTTGCGCAGTATACTAAGACCATTGTGTGGACATTTTCAAGGTACGACGGGTACGAGCTCTATTTGGACGCTGTCCTGGAGCTTTCTGTGGGACTGAGTATGTATGGCGTCATCTTCTGCCTGCGGTGGCCTGAAGGTATCGTTTGCCGTACTGCAGAACAGGTTCGAGAGGACGTCAGCGTTTTCGCGTGTGTGTGGTACAAGACGTAAGTGACGACTTATATATGTTAGGGGGCAGGAATAGAAACTGTATGGTAGTAGGTGTTTATGTGTGTTAGGTATGTTGAGAACTTGTATCTAGAATGTTCTAATACACTGAGTAGATTGTCGAAATTGTTGTGTGTATTAATTTGAGTAGCCCGCTTCAATGGGAGTGCACATTGGAGGGCTAGAATGCCCTGTGTACTACCCGACCCTAGTTAACGAGGGTGGTACGTTTGCCACTCCCGTTACAATGTTCAGTGGCTCCAGTATCTAAAGGATCTAAGACATGTACACTACAAATGAAGTCATCATGAAGCAACATTCAAGACAATGAGTTTACGAAGAAGAAGAAGAAAAGCTCCTTTCACACAAATTCAACAACGGCGCAACTCCATGGTTCCTATACTTGTTCCCTCTGGTGCCACCAACTTTTCACAACTTTTATTTGAGCCTTGTGTCATTAGGTGAAGTGCGTGATCAAAATCCTGATCTTCTAGATGTAAACATAGATGAATATCAAGTTGGGACAGTATAAACTCTGGCATTGTAGTTTCGTAAAGTGGAGAGACAGTGTTCTAAAACGAGGGATAATAATATGTGATTTACATTTATTCCCATTGCATTTAGCTTCTTTTGGTAAATCATTGTAGTTTTTCATAGTATTTGATGCTGTCAACAAATTTTTTATGGGTTTAAGGTAACAGCTGCTATGTTTTGTGCCAAATTATGTCTCAGATGTTTATTGCTCTCTCTATTATGACTAGTATGAACGAATTCCTTTTTTCATGCTGAAATAAGTGGAATATAAACATCAATTCAACATTTTAATTAGAGTATGCATATTAGTGACCAACAAAATTGTGTTAAGTTGAGGGGTTTCAGTTGTTGAGAAAAAGGGCTTAAGTCAATAAAATAATAAACATTAATTGAAATGTAACACAGGATAGGTTATTCATTAATGTGTTGTTAGCTACTCTTAAATAAAACCTATACCACTAGGAACTGGTGCATTAGCAGTACTCTCTGATTTTGGGGACATTTTTCAAACTTGTTTACGCTCTTTTGAAAGGTAGTGTTTTGACCTTCTTGCCGAAAGTCATATATATATATATATATATATATATATATATATATATATATATATATATATACATACACACACATATACATAATTGTAAAACAATCAGTATTTTTCTGCAAGCTAATGTTCGGATATCAAAAGGTAAAAAATAATGAACTTTACCAGAGACAATGAAATCATGTCGTAAGCAGAAAAATAAAATGATAATCTAGAATAACTCAGCAGTGAGATGGAAAAGAAAAATACAACGATATGGAAATAATATCCGCGGGTTATCAGGCTGCTCGTGAAATCATATGCAGATCGCATCATAACAGACATGTCTTATAAAGACGCGCTTCCCGAGGCACTGTGTGGAAATATACGTACTAAGAGGCAGTGTTGATGCTGAAGGCTTCATCAAGCATTCTAACATAGACTATACCATGTAAGTATCGCGCACCTACACTTGATGTACGTTAAACCTGTATCAATAATGTTACATTAACAGAACACTTGAATCCAAATTCTTGCTCTTCGCAACAAGGCAATCTGTATTTTGTGGCTTCATCATGTCACCCATGTTTTCCAACTTTCATGTCATACAGGGATTTATAATGCAGGTCTTTCTAGGAAATGTGTCTCGAGAAAAAATAATTAATTGTTTCCGTTATTTACAACAAAATCAGAAAGTTTCTGAAATGCTGATGGAAATCTAAAAAATTTAGTGGTATGTGTGGAAGTACAAACAAATGTTTATTGCTAGTAATTTTACCGTCAGAAATTTTGACAATCTCTTTATTAACACAGGTCAGTTTATTTTTTGCACGTAAATAAAAAAGGTTTGTTAGAAACAATAGATTTTTACAACAAAACAATATTAAATTGTTGTACCCTCCTCGGTATTTTACTTCAGCTTCATTTTAAACTTGTTAATTTATACAACCTAAACAATACTAGGTTATAGGGGAAATATATATGTGTTGTTTTTGTTACCAAAGAATGGTGCCCACACATATACACATGCACATACATACACCAACAAACACACACATACGCATACACACACACGCTTATTCAATTTGCAGAGAGTAACTAATATAAATTAAAAATTCAGACTTTAAATTGAAGCTTCCTCTTATGGGACACTAAAATTCATTTTCGAAACCGTGTATACCAACACAAAAAAATATCTATTAGTTGTAAGCCTATGTGTGTTGGTATACACAACGCATTTCTAAACATCACCGACCAACTCGAAGACGGGATTCCTTATGAAAAGTAATCAGAAACACTGGATATAAAAATGTGTTGCAAATTGCCATATTAAGGAATTACGAACCATGGTAAATTAAATTATAAAATTGTACACTACAGAAACATCGGAAAATGAGTGAGATTTAATGACCGCTGCTTTAAGTCATCAGGACCTTCCCCTTACAGTCAATACTTGCTGAATTCTCCCACAGTAATAAAAATATCAAGACAGGGCACATTCTCACTCTACACAAACTTTTGTGCCGCCTGGATAATGGAAGGAAATTTGTCTACCGGTGCTCTTCGGACTGTGTATGTGCCTGAAGACAGCGAAAGATTGCAATCTCCGAAACGTCTCGCAGTTTGTTTTGTCACAAGGAGGCCATTGTATTCGTCTGTGTTTTCTTTGTTTTAAGTCCACAGTTACTGTGTTATTTGTATTTGTTCGCTTTTCTCAAGGTGTCTGTGGTTCTGCTGTGTCGCCTACATCCAGCTTCTTTTTTTGTCTTTCGTTTGTTTTGTCTGTTTGTTGGTGTAAGTATTATTGTTTTTGTCTGTTGTTTTATGCTTACTGGAATAATCTGAGGTTTTTTCTCGATTTTTGGTGATTGTGTGCTCGTTTGTGTTAATATATATTCTTACAACTCACTTGCTGAATTCCTTGTGGAATTGTATATGTTTAGCTATGCTTGCCAGTTGCAAACAAAGTCCTTTCGTTTGTTTACTTATCTATTTGTTTCTGTGTATCCTCTGGTTTTCTGTGACACACCATTTACTACAATGATGTATGCCCAAAATACTTCCATAGTTTCTAATGGATCGTTTCATGACAGTTCATTGAGCAGTATTGAACAAGCAGCAATAATTACCTTGCTGCAAGTACATAGATCCATTATATTTAGTTCGAAATACACATGACGCTTCGATGCAACGGTACAATTTCAAGCACGTAGGTGTACAAATGTCAACAATCACGAGAGCTTCAGACCAAACCGTCATGTAGGTAGGGTTGCCTATGTACCGGGGATGGAAACTCTCATCCTAATATTTATGATTTTTTTGAACGAAAACTGTTACTTCTTGCAGAAGAGATTAACTACGCTTTGAGTCTATGTGCTCCTACCCTTTCCCTTCAAATAAGTAGTAAATAATATGCGGCAATGTCACAATATTTAACGAAAAAAAAAATGAATTTCAATACGGCGTCTAGAGTCACTTATATTCGGTGAAAAGAATTTTCACAACTTGTTTCAGTGTATTATATGTACATCTGTAGCGCTGCTTCAGAGCTGCAGATGTGCACGTAAGGCATTGAAATAAGTTGGTGTAAAATCATATTCATAAAAATTTAGTGGCTCTATCTACAAAGAATCTTGCGAAGTAGTGTTTTGTTTCTTTACAAAACTTGACGCATTCGAATTGCAAACCAGCCGGTTTACTCCCCCTGAGGTGACCTCAGTGGTTTCAGCGAGTGGTTATTGGACGGCGTGAAAATAGCTGGCAAGGTCGACAGAAAGGAAGCGAATATAGACAGGCAGGGGAGCGAGAGGGGAATGACCGTGGCCGGATGGGAAGATGGAGGAGGAGGAATTTATCTGGTTTGAAGACTTGGAAACTGCAGGCGCGTGTGTGTAGGCGTGGCTGAGGATCGCAGCCAGCCATCACTAGCACCTATGTATAGGTCCGTACTATGATCACATATTTAGGCCCAGCTAACTAGTTATTATCACATTTGTGAAAATAACGCGTATGGTTCTTATTACAATACTGTAAAAAATTCTAGAATGTGAAAAGTTTTTTTTTTTTTTACTTGCCTTGTTGACAGCGAGGTCATCAGAGACGGTTACACGCAACGTTGCACAAGGACTGCACATGGTAGAGAACCGTCCCAGCATTCGCCTTGAACGATTTTGGGAAACTATGACGAACCAAAATCAGGATGGCCATGCCGGGAATCGAAACCAGTCCTCCCGAATGCGAGTCCAGGTGTCAATGTGCCACCTCGCTATGTGTGTCTGCAGTCGTACAGCGCGCATATGTATGTAACACATAGTTCACCCACCAAAACATAATTATATTGATTTTGGCATTATTTTCATAACAAAATTCCCGGCGGGGTCGATCCCCGGATTATCGCATGTGGGATTCGAGCTGGACGATGCCACTGGTCGGCGGGTTTTCACGGGAATCTCACTTTCCCCCGCCCATTCATTTCAGCGCTGCTCCATACTCACCTCATGTCAGCCCCTCACCAGCACTGAAGACCTCGATGTTAAGCGCTGACCAAAGTCTCTTCACTCACTCATTCATAGCAAAATGTGTCAAACCTTAAATGCAAAAATAAATAAAAATATAACAGTGCACAGCGCTGTATTTCAAACAAAATGATTTTCAATGTGAATTAGGCATATTTTAGTACCCTTCCACAAATTATTGGGCTTTCAATAACTATATTTTTCAGCGCCTTCAGACATAATTTTCTGTGAGAAACTAGTTGCATGCTGTCGGTGTATTAATCACACACGTATTTTTAAATTAACAAATGGTGGAATCATAAAAAATTGCGGAAAGTAAAATTTTAAAAGAGTTTTAGAACTGCATATAACCCAACGTAAACTTAAATTCAACTAGCATAACTTCCATTAAAGTGAATTCATCTAGCACCAAGGAAGGTGAAAGGAAGGATGTAAGCCTGCAAGAAGAGGTGTAGTACATGGTATGAGCCTTCATTTAGGCTGTAATGTATGGAGACTGGGCTGGGCCGGGTGAAGAGGGGGAACACTAGGTTGTCTGTAGCGGACACAAAAGGAAGATATGAAGGGAGGCTGGTCTGCGCAGTGACCTTGGACCAAGGTAGGGCCTCACGTTCTAAGTTCCTCGCGGCTACGGCCTTCCCACCCGACTGACGAGATCTTCTGAGTATGCCCCTCGGTACCAGTTCACTTCGAGACCCACCTGTCACCCGCGGAGGTGGTAGTCAGTCCTCGACTTAGCTACAATTGTTCACTCTCCTGTCAGATATTCTGCCATAGTTCTCCATGCGCCGTTGTATAGGTAGTTCGGAATAAAGTGAGCACTCAAAAAAGCCCTGCTAAATGTCTATATTCAGCCAATTCGTATCTTTTCGCTCGTAACTGCTAACGACGGGAAATGTCTAACCTGTCTGGACACGTCACGTGATGCTTGCGCATGTAAGATAAATTGCGCAGTCGGTAGGTAGGTAAAAATAGGGGAAAAATATTATTATATTATATTAAAAATAGGGAAAAATATATTATTAATTATATAAAACGTAAATATCTCAAATTGGATATATTTTATTTTGTGTAGTTTCATTTTAGTAGGCAAATACACGGGAACTACATTCAGCAATTCGCTGCCAGCCAAACAACGAGAAAGGTAACTATTGTTAGTATTTAATTATGTGCAGTGATGGCTGGTGAATTTTTTCAAAGGTTAAATCTTTAGTGCTCAATTTATCCCGAACGACCTATAATACTAGTAGCACACACATTATAAATAAAAACACTGAGTTTTGATGGAACAACATTTTTACCAGATTGTTACAATTCCTTACGGACACATCGGCAGCTATTCCTCATGGTCAGTAATTGGATGCTTTTAACTCTCCGCGTCTTGGAGTTCTGCCAGCAAATCACATACTTGCGGTGCCGCAGTGACATTATTTCCATCGGCACGGACAAATGAAAAAATTTCTGCACAAAGACATGCTACCAATTACTATGACGTAGAATTGCGAATAAGCACGTAAAGCAATGAAACAAATTGGTTCAAATTTTTTAATAGTAGTTTCCGAAAATGTTTTTGTAACACTACAAAAAAATTACTGTAAAGTTCACAAAAAAATCTTGACACTTTATGAAAAATTCAAAATTTATGTTAATTTTCAAGCAATTTTCGTATGCATAAAAATTGTTTGTAACTTTTTAAAGTATTATCATACGTTTACAAATTTTCTTGTAAACATATAATGTTGCCTTAATAATATTTCAGTCGACCAGTTTTCAAAGAAACTTTTTTTTGTTAATCTGCAAAAAATATTTTTAGAATCTGCCAGATTTTCTTTCACATCGAACAATAATAAATGGTCGTAACTGTTTAATATATTCGCATTGGTACGGATATGAACAATTGCACAATCATTACGGCCGAATGCTGGGGTGGTATTAACGGAAATATTTCCAGCAAATTTACACTTATTTGCATTTATCAATTTTTTTGACCTAGTAGATATTTAAAATCTGGGTTTGCATAGCTATAAAGAGCGTCATGAAGCTGGTTTGTAGTAAAGATATAAAAAAAAATTTACCATGATATGCGGAACTAAAATGAGGACGAGAAGACGCGGTACCTTGTCTGTGTTTTCCGAAACGGGAGTCAACAGTGTAACCAACCACTGCGCAACTTTCACCGGTGTGGTCACGTGAGCGTGAGCGTCACATCTTAGCTGCTAAGTTTCCTGCATTGCCAATATTGTTGATATTCATGTCAATGCGTCATTACTCGAAAAGTGCATGTGAATGTGGTGCTAGCGATTGTATTTACCATCTTCAAGAACGAAGACTATATAAGTTGTAAATAAATATATGATACGACGCCGGTTAGTAGGTACATGGATGACACGTGATAATAAAGATTTCTTCTTAAATCCATGTACAGAATAGTTTTATTTCCATTCCTATCCAACTGAATAAAATAAGTGTGAGCGTTGATGAACGTCAATAGTTGTTGATGATTCTTAAATTCTGAATACTTCTCTGTAGGCTACTGTTCGTCACTTACTGAGAATAAAAGTTTGTTTACTCGCGCCTCCGCCTTTTTCGGATACTGCCCTGTCAAGTAAACATAGAAATGCAAGGCATGAAATTAGAACACACTGTGGCTGCATATCTGCAACCAAGCTCTGTACCTTATACACATGTCAAAGGATTAGAAGGATTGTCAATAGTAAATAAAGGAATTGTCATAATTATATGATAAAGCTATTCTCCCCCTTTGTTGCTCATCGTCGATGAACTTGGCATTCTGCGAACATGTTTGTTACAACAAGGCTCCGTTGTTTGGAAACCACATTTCCCGACACGCCAATGGCGTGTACTTTACTCAAGTTGTGATTGCCCAGCTTTCATACTTCGCGTGCCTCTCCAATCAGTCGAGTTCGGTAAATCACGTCGCAGCAGTGGCTTCTTACAAATGAATGCTATCTCCGACCACAGACAACTGAAATACGGCAGCACACACAATATTCCCCACCAGCATGTTAAATCACCAAAGTAAAGATTACGTCATGTAAAAACAAAAATTACTTTTATTGTTGGGGCACAAGACATCGCTTAGCTCATAATGATGCATTCGTCACATCGTTTCTTATCACCAGATTGACTTTATCTGATCATCTAATAATTGTGAGCGACCCAAACAATACATAACAAGCTCAGTCAATTCGGTATCCAGACTGTGGCTGGGTCAGCCTGGTAAAACACCTCCACCACTCTCCTTTTACTGTCTCGAGTTAACTTGCCTTCTTTTCACTCCCTACTTCACTTATTCTTACCAGTGTATTTATAAGACACCGTATTTGCGAGTTACGAACGTACATTCCGGGTTCGCCGCAAATCTGCCCGTAGAAGACCATTTATGTTGTCACGTCCGCCTTGTTATCTGCCAGCCACACACTGGTGTCGTGTCTCTATCACACGCACATCCACTGAGGCCAACTGTTTACACGCTAACCTTCCGTAACGACGGTAACTAGCCTCTATTAACGTCACTCAACACTGATCGCCAGCCACAAACTACGACATTCCGTTTAGTGCCCCCCCCCCAACCCGTTTTTTTTTTAAATTTACAATTACAATATATTAAGTCTCGTTTAGTTTTTTCTCTCCGGTCCCTGAGAAAGCAGAAATCACACGTTCTCCTACGTGGGCACAAGTTAAAATACCATCATACCAAACCCGTTGCATGTATGTTATAATCAGAAATTATTTAGCATATGATTTTCATTTCGAATAATTCAGTCATGCATTCTACTTAGTCTGCTGTAAATAACTATGATAATTATAAGTTATTTACGGTGCCTTTGGCTGGGACTACCACACGAGCACCTGCCACTTAGTGTGCCAACTATCTGGCCATATGGTTTTTACTTATTATTTGTTCGGAAATAGTACATTAATAATTTTTAATATTTTTCTGCGAAAAATACCTAAGCATTTGTTTTTATTTCGTACTGTTACTGTATTTTGTGTTGATTAAACAATTACATTGTATGATGACACAAAAGTTATGCAATATTTAATTATTGACAATCTTTTTCATTACAATTAACACAAATAATGAGTTTGCTACGTATGTAACAAATTAATACCAAACATACTACAACATGCAAGACAAAAGTGGCTGTATTGTTACAGTCTCAATAAATGCTTGACGGCCCCATAGTTCTTACTTCACCTCAAATTGATAATTTGAGAATATATTTTAAGGCACACAGTGCTGTTAGCCTACAATAATAGCTTGCTAAACGATTGGCAGTGTCATCTCTCTTCTTCAGCTGCTATGCGACTATGAGCATGCATAGAGCATAAGTCTACATGAACCTGCAAACATAAAACAACACTCTAGCACTCGCTGAACATTTGGAACTACGCTTTGTGCGCTGTGTGCAAGCGCGCGATAGTGCACACTTCTGGCTATTTATAACACGGCCTAGGTTGCGTCATTACATAATTTGCCGCTATTTGCTCTCAAGACGAGAATTGCATCTAATATTCATTAGATCTATGTTGCGTTTGTGACAGGTGAGTCACTTTGTAGTAAAATTCCACCAGCGCTGCTGACAACGACGCGAGAAACGACACTTCTTTATTTCGTCAAAGTTGGTTCTTCCATACACACACTAGGCTGGAGAAATGTTGAGACAACTGCACTGTAAGATTTGTTTGGACCGTGGAGGTAAGAATAGTCAGGAGATGGTTTGTTGTGACGTAGTTGAAGCCGGCTTTTTGGCGTCCCATCATGGCGCTGAGGCGTTTTAAGGTTATGGACACTTGTGTTGATGTGCTTCTAAGCAATAAAAACATCTGAGTAGCGCAAATTAGCGATGAAAGGATAAAAATTGATTAACTATACAATTTCTTGTACCGGGGGCATCTTTACGAACTTTTCATATTGCTATCGGTTAAGGAACAGGCAGTTGCCATAATGGGACGACCAAAACGGTGGCTTCACTAAGCTCCCATGTATTGCCATAGGCAGGACCATCCCTTGGTTTGAATCACAGTTTACAGATCTCATAAATAATTATAACCTGACGTATAGTGATAATGAAAAAGTAAAATTTTTCACATGCTAAATCTAAATCATAACTAACCCATAGCATTTTTTAAAGTTGATGTTTGAAACGTGGCCAACTGCAAGCCGTAAACAACTACGTCTTTGCGGGCAAAACGTTGAAATTTTTCAAAAATATTATTTTAATCTCTTTGCGTTGACAAGTCATATAACAACGTTCAGTTTATTTTAAATTACTGACATTTTATTGACTCCGGCAGGACATATATGTCATTATTGAATTAATAAA
Source organism: Medauroidea extradentata (assembly GCA_003012365.1). Classification (NCBI taxonomy): domain Eukaryota; kingdom Metazoa; phylum Arthropoda; class Insecta; order Phasmatodea; family Phasmatidae; genus Medauroidea; species Medauroidea extradentata. The sequence goes on along the minus strand of PNEQ01039816.1, from coordinate 111,283 downwards.
GCATTACAGACTTACAACCTCTTTCAAACATGCAAGGTATATACGTTTAAAAATTTACCTACTTATTTTCTGCAAATTTTTTTAAGACAATATTCAGTTTTTCTCATGGGATAAACCGTTTATATAATTTTGTAATAAAACGTCTTTACAATACAGTTTGAAATCGTGCAAGGTGAAGAAATGAAACAATAATAATAATACAGACTGCATCTTCCCTAACGTATACTTATTGGTTGATAAAAAGAACAACTGCTTCATGGGGAAAAGAATTTTTGTATCAACTGATTTCAATGCATTACGTGCACATCTGCAGATCTGCTTTGTGATTATTGGCAGTGTGTCTTTATACAGAGTCTTCTCTCATATAACTGGCCAATCAGAATATGGTTAATGAGGCACAACACGTCTATGATTTGCACGTAGAACTCCACGTTTATGAGAGTTGAAACCTCCACAACTTACCTTTAAGCAGAGCTGTATATGTGCACATAACATATTGAAACAAGTTAATACAGAACACTTTTAAACAGAAAACAGTGTATCAATTGACAAAACAATACATCACAGTAGGCACAAAAACCATAGAAAGCATTACGTAGGCCCCCTAGCCTTCTGCTCATTATTTCCTATAAAAACATATCTCCTAAATATTTAGAAAATAAATTCTGATTATCAAAATAATTCCCACACTTTAAATATGTAGCAAAAATCAGCAACGCCATCCATTGACAAAACCTACAGTACAGTTCACTTATGACGCACTGTTTTCAATTTTTCCGAGTACACTTAAGAGACATCCTTTTAATTTGTAATGAAACCCCAGTACTGCAAATCGAAAATATTCTTAAAGAAAAACATTTTTCACGTACTGGGCCTCTGCAAAATGCCACTTTAAATTTGACTCTAGGTTTATAATTTATAGAAAAATCTAAGTCAAGAATGCTTGAATTCGCTTTGCAAACTCTGTTGTGCACGAGTGCATAAGAAACATTGGTTTGAAAGTTATCATAAAGTCAAATGTTGCAGTTAAAAGCTAATGTTTTCAATTGTATAACCGCCTTAATTTCTAGCTGTCGAAGGTCTGCAAACATCACTGTGGCATACAGGTTGGCGACCACCTCAAGTTCACCGTTAAATTTGTAACGGTTAATCGAACTTGAGATTTTTTTTTAAAAAAAGCGATTTTCTGAAATAAAATAATGCTGATATTATGTAGGCAATATGTTTGCGGATTATTGAGTCCTGACGTCTAACAGTTTTGGCGATATAGCGAGATACGTCGAGAGAGCGGGCACTACAAATGTTCCTGCCCTCGGCTAAATTACCGCTCACAGTCTCACGAGTTGAGCTGGTTATGTTGTCGCTACAGCGGTATGATGACCACCTGTAACGATTTATGGCAACCCGCGTCGGTTAGCAGCGCCACTAGATCACGCCTGATTAATGGCACACGAATTACAAACAAAAAAATAATGGTTTAACAACTTCTTAATTCAAAAACGTTTTACAGTTATTAATGTCCGATGCCTTCAGGCGACACGCTTTTCCTGTGATCGAAACAGTGCTGTAGTGTTCATATAATTCATGTCTAAAACTGAACTATATCACTGATGAATACTATGGTGATAAATGTCGTTACCGAATGCTTTAGTGCGGTATAGCACACTTTGTTTTGGAATGTCTCATTATTTGAGATAACTTTCATTTCAGTTATTTTAACAAACAGTTTTGAAATCAAACTAACTTATGCTGGACGTGCTGTATCATCATCATGGTGGAATATGTCTTCAATTTTTACCTGATTCAAGCCGGCCTTAGTAGCGTAATCGGTTAGGCGCCAGTCTACGATGCGAGGGGTCCTGGATTCGAATCCTGCCTCGGACATGGCTGTTGTGTTGTTCTTTCACCAAAACCTCACCCTCATCGGTTCTTACGACATCGTTCTTAAAATGACATAAAATTCTCTCAACTCACCTTCCTAATCCAATATTTAAGTATTTATTTTATTAGTATTACTATAGAAACTTAAACAACCTCTTAGAATTCTATTGTACGTAGGTATATTATATCTGGATACAGAAACCATAATTATGCAACATGTATGACACATGATGTTTAAGAAAAAATTACTCTCATTACGAAAAAATTTATTGCGTAGTTTAAGTTATGAACAAAAATATAGGCCTACACAGAATCGGAAACTGTAATAGTTATGAAGAAGTAATTTTATTTAATTTCTCAAGACACTTTAGCTATGACACAAAAAATCAGTGGTTTGGTCATGATATGTAATATATTCTCTTAATATTAAAAATAAGTTTACTATAATAAATTCGAAATGTGACCAGCTAACTTCATAAGCAAACCATTTTGAGTACGACATTCTAACTGAATACGCGGAGGAAATTTGTAAACCGTAAGATTGGTTCTATGTGCACTCGCTTAAAAATACATTTGTTAATACGACTTCTTATAAAGATAACTATTAAATTTTGAGGAGAATTTCGGAATTACATCCTGTTGTAGCTTGATACAAGACTCAGAAACTTTATCTTGGGCCCTCGTTTCCACTCAGGTATTGAATTAATTATGTACTCTCGCCATTAATATTCCGACACAAAATTATGCAATCTTGAAGTATGCAATGGTTGAGCCAAATTAAAATTAGTGTTTTATATTTCGTATTATTATTTCTGTACACTAGCTAATATTCAGCAAATAAAAATTAAGTGTTACATATAGAGGATCAATAATAAGCTCAAAGATGACTAACGATTCACTGTATAGTTTAGTAAAGTATTTTATCACATCTCTTATCTTCATTTCGTCTGTTGCATTTTAAAGAATTTTGAGAGCTTCTCGGGCAAGACCTATACAACTTTGGTGAATATTGCACACAAATGTCTAAAAAATGTTATTGTCTACTGTGTTGCTTCAATATAACTAACTACATGCGAAGGAGCCTTGATTTGGGCAGATTAGGGCACTCTTTACCCAATGAAGTGATCAGGATCCGAGTCCAAGTGGCGCCGGCACCGAACTTTAGCATGTGGGAAACGTGGTGGACCGGTGTACCTTTCGGAGTTCTCTCGTCTCCCCCCTCCTTCGGCCCCCTCACATTTCGGATGTTTAAGAAAATTTAATTGTACTCTTTAACACTCCATCTCATATAAATCTTACTATTTTTTAATAATTTAAAACGTAACATTTAAACGCGATAACATTTATTTCACTATAACTAAGGAAAGTACACAATATAATTTTCAATCTTAAATTATTGAAACGTTAATTTGCTCGAAGGAAGAAGATCTTAACAAGTTGCGACTGTCAAAGTTACCAGGCTGTATGTTGATGTGTACAAATTGCCTCGCTATCGGCCTTTGGTTGAGGACATTACCAAACCATACCGCCACTTATTTACACACGCATAAATCTTTATAACTCAGTTGCCAAGGTCAGGCGAAGAGAGGTTTCTGCGTGTTATTTATAAATCCACAGCACTTGATTTATCAGTGCCGATAGAAACATAGCTCACTCGGTACATCTCAGCATGGCGTGAGTTCAACAGTACAACTTGTCCTTGATATGCACAGCACATTTATTTGAAATGGCTTTTCTCGTTATCGCGAACAATATTTCTCCGAAACGAACTTGGCGAGGCTGCGAAAACATTCCATGACAGATTTAAAATTGTTCCTTCAGTAACGCTCCCTAAGGGGCTGAGCTAATACAACCGGTAAGTGTAATTCCATACTGGTTATTTTATGTACTGGATAGGAACTGAAGTGCAAGATTAATAGAAAACAATTAACAGAAAGTAACCACAGACATATTTCTAACAGCGAACAAATTAATTCAATTATTTCATCCCAAACGTCGACAGTTTTTGTTTTTAGATCCTAAGAAAATATCTCCTCCCTGCACAGCCTTATTATACTCATCTCTATATGAAGACATAACACAATAGTGGTTTTTGTGTTTAACGTTTATCACTGTCTCTTTACATACTCGTTAAATTCCTGGAACATTTTAAGGTTATGTGTATTATTTTTTTGCCCCCTTAAATTTGTGAGGATGCCCCTTGGTTACTCAAATAGCAGATATCGTATTCAAGTGTTCAGACTTATTATTCTTAGGCAGGTAACTAAAGCTTTGTACATAAAGAGCAAAAAATTATATAAATACCAAATTGTTTAAATAAATTTGAAAAAATCGTTCGTACGGTAATTGGATAGCTCCCTCCAATACTATGTTAGAGGTTGAAAATTATCATTGAATTAAAAAACTAACTGGATTTTTTTCTTGGAAAATACCAGCACAATATACAGAGTTGACACAAACTGCATAAACAAACGCTGTAATTCGAGTTTTTATGCACAATTAACCATAATACGACCTATATCGTACAGTAGATTTATATTTTAAATAGTAAAAAATGGCAATATAAAATATACTTAAATTAAAAGGACTGATAGTTAATATTATTAGAGACGATAGTATATCGCGAAAAATTTTTGTTGCGACAACATATCCCTGAAAACGCTGCAGTATTTGCAATGTGTTTGCTTGGATAGTTAACGTCTAGCACAACGTAACTGTCTGGAGAATAAGCGTCATAAATGTTACCATAGCGGGCTTCTTATTGGCTCAGTCAAATACGGTAACAGTGCCATGTGAAATTGGAAGCCAGTTATCTTTTATAAGCTGAACGTATGTCTGTTAACAACCCACTTTCCCTGCATCAAATAATCATCGCTAAATATCATGTACCTGCACACATTGCAGCAGTTATATAATTTTATCATCTTCTATAATGAGAAAATCCGGGCGATATTTTACTTTCCTGTCAATGATTGTGTAACCCTTCGATATTTCTATCCTATTTATACGAAAAGTTATTTACAAAAAAAAACATGTAACCTTGATGTAATACAGTTTTAAGTGACAAGAAAAAGGGATAATAATGTTGTTCTTCGCAAAACTTACATTTTTCTTCGTATGATCGTAAAGTTATGTTGCCTAACATTCCTGCTTATGTAGAAGTGTGACATTACAAGAATTAATTTGTCTTTATGATTAGGCATTTTTGGCTCACTAAAGACATAATTTTAGTTTCCAACTCTTGATCAAAAGAGTACATCGTGATGAAGCTGTAATTTTTTTTAAATAACTCATCATTATGAACTAGGTTTTTTAAAATAAAACCCGTGGGAGCATATATCTACTTTGTATACCTTGCCACAGGGACGAATGAGCCTGGACAATGAATGTGGTGGTAACATGTATTATGGTTGCCAAGATGGTCGCCGAGTCGATGATTGCCGAGCGTGGCCGAGAATTTCCAGACCCTCACCCTCAGCCACCAGCCGTCTCACTTCGTGACTCCTTTTCATACCACTCAATGACAAGGCTCATTTAAAACGTGACTAAATGTACAGTACTGCAAGTTTTTATTTTTGTACGTAATTTTTTTCTGTTACAATTACTTCAGAACCGCGGACACAGGTAAAATATTTTCCATGTATTTGGCACAATATTTATTGACATTAAGAATAGTTTAAACGTTAACGCTTTTCACATTGCGACCGTTATAATAACCGAGCAAGATGGCTCAGCGGTAACATGTTTGACTCGCATTCGACGGGACCTGGGTTTGATCTCCGTCTCTTTCGCTTTTCTACGATTTCCCTAAATCTTTATAGGTGAATTATTGGATAGTTCCTTAACCAATACCGATGTCTTCTCCAGTTACTCCCTTTGTGTAAAGTTGTCCCTGATAGCAAAATAAGCTTGATTCAAGCTTGAATCAAGCTTGTCATGTCAAGACATAAACTTGAATCAAGCTAACTAGTCTCCACACGACAAGCCTACAGCAAGCTTGCCAGGGGGCCTAAGCTCGAGTTTGTGCGAGTAGAGCTCGTATGCGAATCGTCTCGTACGGCGCAAAACGTATACGAGACGGAGATTGTAAGCTCCAACGCCGACCACTCGTATACGCCTTACTTATTCGAAGGGAGTAGCGTTCGAATGGAAGTGTGTATCATTTAGTCAGGTTGGCATCCATGAAGTGAGAAAGTAAAATGTTTTGACGGGAGGCTGCTAATCACAAAGTCCAGTTCATATGCTGACACTTGCGTGGCTGTGTATTTAAAAATCGTGGAATTGAACAAAATGAAAACGGGCAAAAGAAAATTCCTTTCGAATTAATGATGCTCGATAAGTATTTATCGATTTAACACATATATTTCGTTACCTTTTGTGGATCCATAAATCAGTTGTGCAAAAATGTGAAATATTTGAAAACTTTCGTATATAGATAATACTTCATTATAAAAATAAATATTAAAATTTTTATCACAATTTTTTACGTAGTGTACCAAATATTATCGGTTACAAAGTTATTATTCTTATAAATAAGATGACTTCTAGTTACGAATGCGGCCTTCTTTATATTTCAATTTTACGTTATATTTTTACAATAATTACAAAAAAAAATTCAATAAGATATCGTATGTCACCTTCAACTATCTCACTGAAGGCATTTGTTTAACACTGTAAGAATAGAAAACGTGCCGAATGCAAGCTGACAGCCGCTTGAACAGCAAGAGTAGGCAGAATGTTGAGGGAGGAAATAATAACACAACTTAATTCATTCTGAAATGATGGAATACAAAGGATAGAAAATATCTCAAGGTTTGTTGCAAGTTGAGTGTGTATACTTTGGTCATAGTAGTGTTGGTAAATCAGCAGAAAAATTATTCTTACACGACCGTGCGTAATTTTTGCATCAGTCAAGTTACTAAAAGTCAAGTACAGCAGTGTGGAATTTTTTTTACGATCCTGGGAATCAGTTTTTAATGCGCGTTATGTTTCGAAACTAATGATTTTACGAGCATAAATGTAACAAAACTTCGTATTTTGATAATAAATTCACATAAATTTGAAAACCATTAAAATAATTATTAAAAATTGTGACACTGTGGGAATTTGAAATTAGGAAAGTTGTAACAGAAATACCAATATGCTGATCACTCGGTCATCACCACGTTTAAATGCTTTATTGTAAGCAAATATAGATAGTGGTTAGTAAAAAATTCATGTCTACAAGTCTTTGCATTTTTTATGTGGCAATTTTTTTCCTGACTCAAAGTGTTGCGTCGCACGGATGAACCCAGCCGAAAGTAAATAGTTGTTGCACTAACGTTAAATCATTAACAGTCTCGCACGCTTATATTTCGTGTAAATTTTCGTTTAAATCAAATGTTCAACATCAAGTAGATAAAAAGAATATAACAAACTATGTAAAAAATATGACTTGCATTGACCAAGTTTTGAACTCACGGCAGCTCAAAATTCCACTAATGACGCTGCAGTTCAGACCACTCTCTTATTACACTACATGCTTCATGTAAGGTTATTATTAAGTATTACGTAAGTTGTAAAAACTTTCATTTGTCATAATTAATTAGTAGTTTTCAGCGTCAGTAATTTTGTACTGCTGTTTTATTGTGTTTCACGCTGATACGTAATTCTTATATTCCGCGTGTGCCGTCAAACTCGCTTTATTTCAAGGAGGTGGCATTTGCCATGGCGGCTATGTTGTCTGCTTATTACACTCGACGTATACGAGTTGTGAAGGTGAACGGTGCCTACCGAGAGAGTACCAACTCGCACGGTCTGGACGTATACGAGGGTTCTCATATGGTTCGAGCTTACCGTTTCTTAAAATCGTGCGATTATCGACAGAAAATTTAACAAATCGTATACGTGTGCAGTTCGAGCTTAGGCCCCCAGGAAAGCTTGATTCAAGGTTGCTGCAAGCTTGTAACAAGCTACCTCGTACAAGGCAGTATACAACTGTAAAAAATAGGCTTGGCTCAAGCTTGAATCAAACTTACCAATTAGGGATTGTATTGGCAAGCCTAAATCAAGTCAATTGCAGGCTTGCTGCAAGCTTGCATGCTATCTGGGGTGTGTAACCGTCTCTAATGACATCGGTGTCGACGAGACGTAAATCCCAGCAAAAATAAAAAACACCGTTACAGTTGTATAAATGCCTTGAAAGACTAAAGACTAGGAAGTGCGCGATCAAGAGTAATACTGCTGATATGCGTTACTGCAGTACCAAATCGCTCCAAAGAATTCAATAATAAGACAAGAAAATAGTGACAAATTAGAGTGTTTTGTTGTAGGCCTATATACATCTCTGCTAGCGAATATTGAGTCGGGGAAAACCGACACTTAAATAAAATGGCGAGGGAAGTACAAATCAAGACAGTGACAGAAATTGTTGTAGATCAAACAACATAACGAATATCACACAGATGATGATACTGGGCTCCCTTCGACGACAACAAATGCAACGTTTCTGGAACTGGTATGTGTTCCCTTCTTCAGGCTTACGAACAATCTAAGGAACTGCAGTAGACTGGCTGTCCTTTTATGTACCTGTGGATTTTCTGATACTCAGCAAGATTCCCTAACTACGGCGTGTATCCAACAAAAGACATCAGTTTCTAATACAACCTCACTGAAAAAATCATGAGAAAACACAAGAAAACTGTAAAGTAAACAGGACGAGTTTGGCTGAAGACAACACGTGCCTAAACAAAAATTAAACATAAAATGTTTATCATGATTGAGTTAAATACATAATATTAATATTCTAAAAGATTAAACTAACGAAACAAATCAAGTAACTTAGAAAACCCAGAACACAACAATTAAGACAGTGCAACCAATTCTTGAGACGAAAACAATGTTACACACACGAGAGAATTATGGCAAAGAGATCACAGACACAAGATTATATGATACAGAAGAATCAGTAATTTTCCTCTAACGAGATTGTTTATTAGACGTTTCGAGAGTTTACGTCTTTTTCCCGTCTTCAGGCTGACTATAAGTCTTTATAATTTTTTTTACGTCGTAACTTGGCTTGCTTTTCCTAATTTGTTTTTCTTTCACTCTTTAGTTTCATGAAACTACAATTTACGCCTTTGAATTAAAACATCCTACATAAAAAATTAATTTGGACAGAATATATTTAATTGAATACCGTCCATTTTCACACACCCCGTTATGGTCTTTCTGTTTGACTATCTTTCTCATTTATTTGTTAAAACTTTGTGCTAATTTTTAAATTCGATTGTGACTTTATTATTGTTCCCGAATTAATCACATGTGTATTTGTCAACGACAGCGGCTAATCGTAGCGGCTTCTTCTGCTTTATTTTTTTTTTTTTTTTCATTCTGGGGCTCTTATAAGTTTCCACTGAAATCGTAAAATTCTTTCCTTTTGCCGTATCTCCAGAATAACGGTTCAGTTTAAAATATACATTTAAGTGGCTACGCTTCTTGGGATGGTAGGCTATTAAGGTGGCCGCCTGCCCAGACCGTCGAGTGTTGTGCAACACTTCGCCAAAAATTTAAGTTTATTGCAAATTGATTTTACGTCTCTGAGTGGTATAAGCTTAAGAAATATCATCAACGTACGTTACATGCAAGCACGCATGCCCATTACAGATTATTCATTAATATTCATAATCATATTTTTTCGCGACCGGAGATGTCGGAAATGGACGTCATTTGGTCCATTTACGGTACTTTGCAAATCTTAGTGCAAGGTCTTCAAACATGACTGCGCACCTTTGCCGTTAATATTTAGTCGTAAAAAGATAGGGCTACTACTTTAAAAATGTCTCGTAGAGGCAAGCTGTCAGCAGAAGACTACTAGACAGTTCAAAATCTTGCGTGTATAGGCTAGGATGAGACGTGATGCGTGTATTTGGATCGCCCTTAGCGCTTCCGTACCTCTACAGGTCTGGGATGCACAAAATACCCCACCCAGAACGCCACCTAAAAAATGCTAACTTTACCGTAGTTTTGCCCTTCTTGTATTGATATAAATGTTGCTGCGTACCCGAATTAAAATAAAAGAAAATAAACAAGACGTTACCAGCATAACTTTCCTCAAAGTGGATACATATTAATCCTGAAAGTTAATATCATTTATTTACACTTAGGAATATTAAACAATATTTAGACACATGATAAACGAAATATATAAAATATAAGTCAGCTTACTGAGACGCGTAAACAGTTCAATAAATTTGAGAATTTTTTTTAGATATTATTCTATCATAAAGATAAAAATGGCAGCCGTTTTCAAAATATTACCAAATGATGACCAAATTACACAAAATTTCAGTCAACTAAGTAGAATATGCGTGCCAAAATTAACGAACTTCGGAAAATATTTCCTCAACACGTCACATTGTGCTCAAATACAAACATGGTCACTCTTACAAGAATTTGAACTCATGATTAATGAAATACACAAAAGTCAAGTCAGTATGCTAAGCAGTAAATGTGTACTAGGTTAAACAAGATTAAAAATTTCCTAGGTACGTAATATTATTCTAAAAATAACATGAAGTTACCAGCATAACTGGATAAACCTACTTTCATCAAAGAGGGTGCTAATTACCCTACATGTGAAAATCTTACACGTGCATCTATGATTGATAAGTGCTAATATTGATTTAGGCCATTGATAAACAAGACACAGAAAATATAATACATCTTACTAAGCGATATACGGGATTATTATAATTGGGAAAAATATTTCCTGCGATGTCTTTCTACAAAAAAAAAGATTAAAAAAAAAAACACATTTTTCAAAATATTGCAAAAGGATGAACGAGACACGCAAAAGTCCAGTTAGCTTTGTATGTAGAATACACACCAAGTGTGACGAAGTTACTGAAAATATTTCATCACATTTGTCATATGGAGCAAAAATTATAAAAAATAGCTATAATTATGAACACTGAATGAATGACAAACACAAAAGTCGAAACCACTTTGTATGCAGTATACGTGTACAAACTTTAATAAAATTATGAAAAATATTTCCTAAGAGATTGGATACTTCGCTAAAATAATTTAATGTCGAACATTTTGAAAATATGAACACGGGATGTACGAAATACACAAAAGTAAAGTCAGCTTTATATATAGTATATGTGTGTGTAAAGTTTGGTGAAATTCTGAAAAATATTTCCTAGGATATATACTACTACGCTAAAATTTTATAATTTCCACCAATCCGAAAATGTGTACACGGAATGAACAAAATACACGCAAGTTAAGTCAGCATTACATGTGATATATGTGTGACAAGTTTGGTGAAATTTAGAAAAATATTTCTAAAGATATGTTATACTACGCTAAAAATATTAAAGTGGCCGTCATTTAAAAAAAAAAATATCACACGATGAACTAATATATAATATTCAAGTCAGCTTTGTATATTTGTATGTAGTATTTGTGTACCAAGCATTATTAAGTTCTAAAGTACGATTCCTTTGACAACTAGCTTGATCGAAAAATGTTAAAAAGACTGCAGTTTTGAAAATATGAACATGGCGTAAAGAAAATATATAAATTCAAGTCAGACTGCAAAGTACTTTATGTGTGCATAGTTTGATGAAAATTCGGTCTGGTTCAAAAGGTTTTAGGGGGACACACACAGTCTCTCACACACACACGAACACCTATATACACACAGGCAGCAATGTGATCTCAAAAACCTAATTTATCCTTCGGAAAGTACACTAAAAACTGGCCACAGTTTTGAAAGTATTAACATAAAGTCAAAATTCAGTCAATTTCCCAAGGTCTATACGTAAACCAAGTTTATTAAAAATCGGAAGAATATGTTCTGAGTTATGTCAAAATAAAATAATAAATAAATAATTGACGCAATTTATTTAATGTACACAAAGGACGAATAACATATAAAAAGTTAAGTCAGCTTACTAATATGTATACTAAATTATTTAATCAAGTTTAGAATAAATATTTCCTAAGATATATGATTATATGCTTAAAACACACAATTGAATGCCAATTCAAATATATGAATACAGGATGAACGAAATACACAAAATAAAGTCTGCTTTGTGTGGGGTGTACGTATACAAGTTTGATGAAAGTCAGAAAATTATTTCCTAATATTTGTAATGCTATGCTGAAAATGTTAAAAAGGCCGCCATTTTGAAAATATCAACACCGCATGAATGAAATCTACGCAAGTAAAGTCAGCTTTGCATGCAGTGCATATGAAATAAGTTTTATGAAATTCTGGAATATATTTTCTAAGTTACCGTAATACTATGCGAAAAAATTCAAAAATGGCCACCATTTTAAAAATATAAAAATATAGCCTCACAGGATGAACGAAATAAACAAAGTAAACGCAATTCGTATGCAGTATGTGTGCACCGAGTTTGAGGATATTCTGAAAATATGAATACGGAATGAACGAAATTTACAAAAATAAAGTGAGCTTTGTATACAGTAGGGCCTATATGTATACCAGGTTTGATTAAATTCTGAAAACTATTTCCAAAAATAAGTAATAATATGCTAAAAAATATATAAATGGCCGCCATTACGAAAATATATGCATAGGATGAACGAAACCCACTAAAGTCAAGTCATATTTTTATGTAGTATATGTGTACCAAGTTTGATAAAATTCTCAAGTACGGTTCATTAGATACACAGCTTAATCCAACAATTTTAAAAGGCCGCCATTTTTAAAATATTAACATGGGGTACATGAAATTTATAAAAGTCAAGTTAGATTACAAAGTTCTATATGTGTACAAAGTTTGATGAAATTCGGTCCACCGGTTCATAAGTTGTTAAGGGAGACACACACACGGACACACATCCACACACACACACACACACTAATCACAGATAGGTGATCTCATAAGCCTACTTTTTCTTCGTTTCGTAGGCTAAAAAACGGTATAGATGATTCAGGTCACGCGATCATTTTTTAAACTCTAGTTTCTTCTTAACTTTCAGATAATTTGTATTTCACGCCACTTTTTAATACCTCAGTTTCATCTTCTTTTGTACTGAGAATTAAAAAACTATAGTAAAAAAAAATGTAATCTACACGTTTCTGGATGTCTATATAGATTAAACTGCAAGAAAACAATCCTAGATAATGATTTTAGACACTTCATGAGCAAACATTTACCCAGAATGATGTATGTGTTAAACACGATGTCTTGCGCCGCAATTAAATGTAGGAGATTTCAGCGTCAGATATTGTTCTTCAGATATACGTTACTCGAGAGAAATTTTTCTCAGAAAGTTGGCAAAAACTATTGTCTGGGATTGCTGTTTTATGATTCTTGTAAATTGTCTTCGAGAAACCTACAATTCTAAACTGATGCTTTTAGCGTTGAATTATGTATCACCAATCAAACAAAATCTGACTGGCGCAATCAAGTAACCTGTTAATACGAGGCGAAACAAACATTTTTGCCGCTGAGAGAAAATTACTTTCCTGTTCATATCTTGTTGCCTAAGTGTAATTTTTGGACTGCAAAAATAAATATTTATTTGGCTGTGCGCAGATATTGTACTGAACTATATTAAAGATTAGGTTGTAACACCTAGAATCGAACATGGGACATACAGCACACAAGATCGCTCATTGACATCAATGGTCAAGACTGAGATATGGTGCTGCACACATCAGAATCGATATATGGTTCGTAAAATGTATCATACATAAAATTTTACTTATTTTTTTGTTTCGTTTCCAGTAGAATTATTGTTTGTACTTAAATGCAGCATCATTAAATACACTGACAGATATAGTTATAATGCTAATGGTTACAGAAATGTGAAAATAGTTCTCGATATGTGATTACAATTCGTCATGCATTCATATTAACGTTTTATTGGAGCAATGAAATGTATAGTTGTGTATTTCTGAGCCAATTATTAAATGTGCGTCAGCTAAATCATTTATTAGGCGTTTGTACTACACTACTGTAAATAAACTACGTATTATTTTCGGTCTTCTAAATCACGTGTTTTGCTTTCGGTAGTTTTGCTGATAAAATATTTTTAGCTCCAACATATTTATTTCCTCCCATCTGAATAAATGTTAGGTAAAGATTATAGTGAGTTCAACTATTTTCTTTTGAAATTTTTCCTTATGTAGGCTACATAACTTATAAAAATTCAATCAATCGATAATTTTTCTTACAAAATTAGCCTGAGATGTCCTTAAAATATCACTTGAAATATTTGAGATTGCAGCAACTTTAAATTCGTACAATTAAAATTTTCGGGTTTAAAATAGACTAGTTTTACTTGCTACTACCACGAATTTTTTCAGTCACTTTGTGCTTATTTTACTTAGTTTTTTTTTATTCTTACAAATACATATTTCACTGTGGAAGGATGCGAAGGCTGATCACGCTTAAAAATTTAAATAAAGCTATTTTTGTGTTGCCAACTTGAACTGGGCATCGAATATAATATTTACCTAGAATTGTGACCGGTAGTAAAATGTTCACAGAAAATTCCCAAAGAACTGTTTGCTACAACAGTGCCCGTCTGTATAGCTAGGCATAAAAGTAGGAGATAAATTTAAACACTATTCTTAGTTTTAATCTAAATGCAGTGACAGTATATTATTGATATTTAAAAATTTAACAAAACATATACAATATACGTCGTTTTAGAATTACATTTAGTTTAGCTTAGGCAAGTTTTGGTTACCTACTTTATATTAGTGTTGGTAAGGTAAGAAAAGTTTAATATAGCAAAAAAATTTGAGCGTTGAATTGAAGCACGATTTTTTAGGTGAGAGAACTACAGTGAAAATTAATATGTGTCTCTGTTGCTATTGGCGCCTGCATGGTAATGGTCTGTAGCTCGAGCCTTCATTTAGGCGCTAGTTCACTGCGATACAATCTCTGCGTGGTGTACGGTCGGCAGTGTGCAGCTACATGAGGCCGAGTGACATATGTGACATGTGCAGCCTAGTGTTACATCCCAAGTCCAGTCCTCTCTTCAGTACAAGGACACACTGCACGACTCACGACTGCAACAAGTCGCTCGCTTGCAGTCGAACCTACATTCGCTCTATCCTGCATCTGCGGCGAGTTCAAAGAATCTGTGATGCGGAAAGGAAAAAAGGAACCTCTGGTGCGGTGCGGCTGCAGTGGCGAAGGAAGCATTGTCGTGTTCCAAGGCAAGCGGTATAAGATCGGACTATACAATTTGAGCATGTGTCAGTTGAGTTTCGTTGATCAACGCGTGTTACTGGAGAATATGTCCTTCACTTCTTACACTCTATTGGCTGAACAGTCTCCTCGCCCCTGCCAGTCAAATGGTTCCACGGGCAACCGAAAGTTATGTATAGCCACTGCTAATCACAGCTTGCCCTAGAACTCTTCACGCTTCGCCTCTGTGTGCGAGCATACTTTACAAGAGGCGGATATTAGAAGTAACGTTCAAGACATAATATTGTTATTATTTATTTTTATCAACTAATTGTGAGTATTTCCTCCACGTACTGTAATAATCAGTTTCAAATCAGCCATAGTCCAGTTGGTGAGTGAGATTACGTGTACATTTTGAGCGAGAAAATCAATCACTCAGTGCAAGTTTGCAGTATTCCCTGATCAATTTTCATGAGGGCGACAGCCTGACAGCGTGGTCATAAGTCCTGAACAACCCATTTTGTAAATGGGGCATACGAGACACGCATTACGGCATATTAAATCTGATTATTCGGCAATGGTTCTTCTTAGGAACTTAAAGTTTTTTGCTGTATTTTATTCCACAGCATGTTTACTCCGTATAGAAAAAGGACACTGTGCATCGTCTTGGAGTTATTCCTTTAATATTGAAATTATCTTTACCATTATTATAACTGGTTGCTAAGCTCATTTAGTTCTCTCCAGAGAAAACATTTTTTGACAAAAATTGTTCCCTTTATTGACATTACAATGGTCTTGATTTATGATATTGTTTGGTTTCTAAGTCATCAAACTTACATATATATGTATATATATATATGTATATAAGTTTGAAGTTTTATATATAGTATACACACACGTGTGTGCTATGAAACATTTTCCACTAAACACAGACACACAGACATGCGAAGTTAGAAATCGTTACATCGGTTGAAATGCCAGGAAACCAGATAGAAGTGAACTACATTTTAAAAGATAACACCACTTTTTTATTAAGTCTGCGATACGAAAAATAATTGAAATATTCAAAACTTTCACTTAAGTTTTCATTATTTTACCAACGTAATTAAGGCGGTAAGGATATAGGTACTATACAGAGCAAGTATTATTAACTGAAACCTTTGTCACGGCATTGTAGTACGAGTCTTTTAGACTACGATATTTTTTTATTTTTATGTGTATGTGTATGTATGTATATATATATATATATATATATATATATATATATATATATATATATATATATATATAAACACACACACACACGTGCACCCACAAATATTTTTTTAAGAATGACTCATCGTTTCCGACATCAGGCGAAGGTATAAAATGAATATGCTTCTTCGTAAGGCTAACCAGTTATCTTCAAACATATTGTTTTATTTTGAAGAAAATAAATTATCGGCATATTAGGAACTATTTTCAAGAAATCTGGAACAAGCTTTTCCGATATCTGCTACATTTTATTGGAATCTTTGTATTTCTGAAGTCAAATGACTCGAATGAATCGCTACAAAAGAGCTTGCTCGATGCAGGTCCGAGTAGTCTGGTCGGTCACGTCAAAGTGAACAAGCCTTCCTCCTCGTGTGAAATACGCCGCGGTCAGGCGACTGCGGCGATCCTGACGGCCAGCAGGGAAACAAGCAAACGAGGCGGGGGAAAACCACGCGGTCGAGGTTGGCGACACCTGTTGAATACGATATTTATCCCCGGACCGCTCCTCGACCAGCTCTTTCCACGTCCAGGCGCGGATTTACGACGGCGAGCAGAGACCGTGCAGTTACCGCAACCGATAACCTATCTCAACACAGCCAGGCCGAGCTGTGTGGTTCGACGACCTAACAAATATTCCAGACACTCCCAGCAGCACATCTGATCCTCCAGAGACCGTTCAGAGTGTGTTAAACCTGCCCTGCTTCTTCCGTTTGTGTTGCATTTCTGGCGCGCCTTTTTTATACTCTGTCATTCCTTAGCCTCCCTCAAAGACTATATGTTACACGGTACATGTTATATAAGCAGCTCATGGCAATGTTAGAGACTCTGAAGAGCGTCTTCTCAACAGTGAAAACCAATATATATATATATATATATATATATATATATATATATATATATATATATACACACACACTATATATATATACACATACACACATACGCATGCTATGCCCAAAAACACAAACGCACAATATGCTTACCCTGGGCTAAATTGGAGACGAAAATGTTAGTGGCAAAATGATGTACGTTGGCAGATTACATGCACTATAGTTAGTCCCCTAGACCCCTCTTGCGCTCCACATATCTTACTACTACTTTTCTGACATGCATATTATGGGTGCAGGTTAAAATCCCGAGTAGTTCAAACATCATTCTACGTTTACTTGACGTAACGTACATAAAATAATACCTGGACATGGAGCGCATAAGATAGCCTGCTCTGTGCAGTGCTGCCACAATGAGTGTGTAAAACGTCGTCGTACAACATTTTGCCACTTAGATTTTCGTCTCCAGTTCAGCCCAGGATACACGTAAAATGCTTATTATGCGATTGTTTCAAGACATTCTGTACATATGTATTGTGTCCTCGGACTTTTTAACTTTTGAGTGCAAGAAAATCTATACTCCCTGTCTATTACTTTACTTACTATGTTTTTATCAACAAATTCCTAATTATACAAATCTGTTGAAAGGAAAAAAGTAACTTAAGCATCAAACGTACTGACTTTATCCTGAATGACCAATATACTTGAGCTTGAACAAGTCGCTATGAAGAGTATTTTTGCAACTTGTTTACACAAACACAGCAACGGAACCAATAAGATGCCTCAAAGTATATTACCGTACTCAAAAGCTTACATCCAAGGCCACTTTTACGTACATTTTTATTATTATTTTAACTATTAATGTTGACAAAATTGTTTTCAGTATGTTTAATTTAACGAGAACATAGGGTACACATTATTTGCAAATTTATGACACCGATATATAGGAGCCTTAATAAAGTAGGCATGGTAAAATTTTTTCACAAACATGAAAGTTCACTGTTTGAGAACAGTTTTTTTCGAAACATTAAATTGTGTACTTTGTTACCAGAAATATATAGTAACAATGCTCAACAGTTGCTCTATCGACCAGCTGAAATGTGACAAGTGTCCCATATTGTGCATGGGATAAACATTTCCGTTACTGTTTAGTAAGTAGGCCTAGTCTTACAGTACAGCTCATATCTGCTCCACCGTTGGATCAATAACTTTACATGACTGAAGTTGGAACAATTTGAGTGTAGTTGCCAAGTGGGACACTCTATATTGTGAACTCGTTATAAGATTGGTCAGTCAATTATTATTCCAGAAATGGGCAGTTACTAATAACAAACATTGTATGAACTCCTCCAGGCCATGCTAAAAATTCATTGATGGTTACCGAAGAAGTTGGTAACCAGAACTAACCATCATAATTATTCAGCCTTATATTCTCAACGATAATGCCTATTCATCCAAAAAATTTCAATAAAATAATGTCATTCAAGCTGTAACATTTGTGTACTATCAAGTTAAGATGTTCCAGAGATAATATGTATATTTCATTATACTATTTTTGAACTCAATATAATCACAATAATCAACAATTATTAGCATTACCAAAATAAGATTTCGGATGTTAAACTGTCGATATCTGATTTTGTTTTAAATAAGTCCAGTACATGTTCTTGACATACGACAAAAAGTCTTAATTTATACAAGTATGTTCCAATATTAAATGAACAACCAATGTGTACAAATTTGTTATAATCCTTTCCAAACCATTCTAATTATGCCCTAAAATCTTTACTTAAGTATGTCTAGCTATCATACTACACGGCGACGCTACAACTAAACAATAATGTTTTTCTCGAAACATAACACAAATCTAAGACATATAAAATTTAGGACCTCTTGAAAAATTACAGTTAAATTAACACTTTAAAATCTGACTCATAAAACTATCCCTTAAAAAGTTAATTACAATATTTTCAAGTCATTGGTCATTCTTAAATGCGTACGGGACCACTAAGTTAACCAAATTTATAATTTTAATTACCTTGTTTGAAGTACAAAAAGTAACTGCAACGAACTTACCTGTATTGTATGTAAATATTCTAAAATTCTAAAAGGTACGATAAGGTAAGTAGGCTTTACATCTCGTCGACAGCGAGTTTGTTAGAGAAGGTGACACTCAACTTAGAACAATAACAGGAAATGGGAGAGGAGTCGGCGATGGAACCATCCCAGCATTCGCCTGGAGCGTTTTCGGGAAACCAGAAAAAAAACTTAAAACAAGGTGGACGCAGCCAGGGACTGGAACCGGGTCCCCCCGAATGCGTGTCCAACGAGTTACCGTTGCGCTACCTCAGTCGGTGCAATTCTTAAAGATAAGCCATAATCTGGAATTAGACTTCATTTACAGTAATTTTAAGTTTTGAATTAATATTGCACTAAGCAGATTTGGTATTGTTTTGTTCTGTTCTGTTTTAATTCCGCTAATTTTTAACTAACTCTTTTGTTTACTTGGAGGTCCACAGACACATTTAAGGGACATATATAATTTGGTCTTTTTAAAGAATTGGTTTGTATAAGTATTATAAGTTTTAATTTAAATGTTATTTGAAGCTTTTTTTTAAATAGCAACACATTTACAGATACTTTACATATATAATAAAGTAATATAACTTATAGAATTTTAAAATTTAGAAGCATTTTTTGTCATATAAAAATTCATTAAAATCGGCTCATCCGTTTGGGAGCTACAAATACATAGCCATTGAACCTGTAGCACCTCTTTTTTTTGGCCGAGAGTTATTTATATATACATACACATATATATATATGTGTGTGTGTGTGTTTTGTGTGTGTGTGCGCGCGCGCGCGCGGACAAAATACATAAAGTTTTGGTTTGATGCTAATTTCTGTACATGTACTGAGTTTAGTTTAATGAAATTCTTCTGATGGGCTTGAAAATTAGAGGGGGAACATACACGCCTGTAGCCATACAGGCCTACCTACATGTAATACATATACGCGTATAGACAATCTCATAGGAAAATAGTCTTAACACGGCTGTTATGCCAGACCTCACACTAGCCAGTGTAGACACTTATACGATGTAATATCGGCTTAATAAACCACCGTCGCACATTAAAGTGACTCTCGCCATTCTCCTACTCACTGTTCCCCCTGCAAACGAAACGGTATATCAACTCACAAATGGGATTGTCTCGTCCGTAATTTACCAACAGATTTCAATTGAACGCCGCCTTTCGTCTTCGCTTCTCGAGTTCCCTTCTTCCACATAGTGACCGACCACTTTTAAGTGTTTTTACTGGTCAGCGTTTTTTGTCACACGTGTACCTGTGAGTGGTGTTTAAAGTATCTCCTGTTAATAATTCGCTCCCAAATTTTATAAACAAAAGTACAACGGTTTTACATTATACGTTGGCCACCGAAATACAAGGTCAGCAACTGAACTAGGGGCAGTTTATATCATTACTGCCAGTTCCATTAGCGTGAAAATGGAAAATAAATCACTAGCTGTAAATATATTTGTTTAAACATCACAACATTTAAATATGTCTTTGATTTATATTCAAGTTTATGGCTTAAGAATAAGAACAACAGTGCATATAAAATATATATAATAATCAAAATTGCACAAAATTTTATCGACACGTAAAAAGAAAACATTGATATCTTCTCCTGTAAATAAAAGTTTGAACAAAGTGTACACACAATTGCAGGTTCACATGTTTTTTTCGTACTTTATTATTTTTTTACATTTTGTTGAAATGCTTAACAAAAAAAATTTGCTCAGTTGGGACAAATAACTGCGTTCCAGCGCTTGTATTTTTTAAACCCCGTTTGTAAATAGTGCTACCATTACACATTCAAAATATTGAAAATAATCAATATTAATAAACCAGTTTAAGTCCTTGTAAACAACTCAAAAGTCTTAGTACTTTTTTTTAACTTGAAACAAAAATTCATATTAAAATCTACTGCTGTTTACTCTTCTGTTGAGTTAAAAATATCTTTGGAAATGCAAATTTCGAGTTTGAACGGCAAAATCTTGCCAACAACTGTAATTATTATATTTTACGATAATATTTCTAAAATGTGAACGTTATAAGTGTCCGTATAATTATAATAACATAAATAACTTTATTACACCACAGCCGTTCTTCGTTAGCAGAAATTAATTTAATTTTTTGTTTTGCTGGTTAACAAAAACTTTTTTTTAACTTTGGTCAACCTGTAGTCTAAATATTTTACACTACAAATAGTTCATTAAAAATTTTCGCCGAAATACATTACATTGATATTTCAAAAATTAAAAAAGTATTGCAACAATAATTAAAATAAAATTAACCACATTATCATATCTCGTGAGTAGTCGTCTTGTTGAAATTAAAGAGCTAAAGACTAAGAATGGTGGAGCGGTAGTAAAACACTCGCCTCGAATTCTGGAGGGGGGGTTGCGGAGGGGGGGGGGCACGAGTTCGATTCCCGGTTTCGGCCATCCCTATTTCATTGTTTTTTTTTTTATTCCATGCGAATACTGAGATGGTTCCTTACAATTTGCCCTCGCCAACTCCTTTCTCTTTTTTCACCGTGTTCCTCCACCAAGGCTGTGTTGCTGTTCGAGGGATCGTACGAGAGTCCAAATAAATTAATAAAAAAAAGGATATTTTCATTTTATTCTACAAAAAATGTTTTTATTTATATTTTTAAATAATTACGCTGGAAAAAAACATTTTTCGTGAAATATGTAATCGTGTATTCAATTGTCGTGTTGGATATTATCATTTGAATTTAAATATATGAATCGTTGAAGTGTTACGGACTCATTTGTTTCCCGTTAGTGCTTGTACAAAATTAGGTGAAGAATACCAACAATTGAGTGTCGTACGTTCATGTCGGAGATGGTTTTGTTTTTTATTTATAATCTACTCAGTTTTACTATACACAGTGGCCAACATACCAGACAACAATGACGTTGCCACTCGATAGCGCGAGACAAGCAATAAAATAATTTACTACGTTCAGTACGTCAGGTGGGTACACTGTAAAAACCATTTGCAATAGTTCAAATAAACAAAGGGGCATTTTTCAACTCTTTTAATGAAATGTATAAATATATTAAACTGTGCATTATTTAAAAATCAAAAGCAGTAGAGACGTCTGATATAAAAACCGTGGTATCTTATAATTTTACACGTTTTTTGTTTCGTAAAAATTGGTTTCAATTATAACACTTCGCTTGTAAAATTACAAAACCTTTCAGAAAACTAATTTTCAAATAGCGGGACTGCAAAGCGTACGAAGTAATGACCGGGGCTTGGTGCTCCCATAACTGGACACAAAAATACATCTTCTATGAATATCCATGTTCGTGAAAGAATACAAAGAAAGATGTAAGCCTGGTTGATCGTGTCTACGTCACCACAAGATGTTATGCGGAGTTCATCGCTTGACCTCTTGTGCCGCAATACGAAAGGCAACTACAATAAAATGAAAAACGTTGGTGCACTATCTTACCTCGTAGGACAATGAGTATTGGGAATATCAGACAAACCCAACTAACATGAAACAGTCACGATTTAGTTGGACTTCAGTATTACAGAGATCAAAGCACAAAGCTCAGTTAAATTATTTGTTTGGATAGCTCCGTCTTTTACTGTCACAGGCGACCGAAATTACCGTATCTTTAACGTTGTTTAGTTGGCAAAAGTTTGGTCTGCATTCCGGGTATATTTTTTAAGTTCTTACGTCATATAAAAAAGTAGTAAAATGAAAGGATCGAAATAATGGAAAGTAACTAAACGAAGTTGTATTGCAGTAATAAAGTAATAAGTAATACTATAAGAATTTTATTTCAATTAGTTTATTTTAAGTTAAAATGTTTGCTGTTGTTAACTGTCATTCAATTAGATATGTTTCTCTAAGTAAACTACTGTTTTAGAGTAAATTTCTTTGAAATGAGGGACTTGCTTTGTTTGAAAATCTATTTAATGACTTTTCGGTGACTCAAAAAAGTGTGTAAAACTGTGTGTAACTGGTAATAATGAACTCATATATTTAAAATTCATTAATTCAGTAAGTATGTTATTTTAATTATTTTAACCAAATAGTAAGTATGTGAAGTACTGAAGCAATGATATGTCATGTGTGTGCATATGTGCGTGTATATGTATGTATATATCTGTGTAAGTATTTATGTGTTTACTTATTTATTTATATAGAGTGCATGTGTGTTAGTAGGAAATATTTTTATACACTCACACAGACTTAAGGCGTCTTAAAACAATGTGGTTCCGGATTCAAGTCTCGGTTAAAGGAATAATGGTATAGTTTTTTTGTATATATTTTACTCATGAATGCAAAACGTTATTAGACTCCCAGCATTTACGCTGGGACATTAAATTGCTGTAATTTGCTATTTTATTCTGTCCTGTATGGGTGTTTCTTGATGCTGTGTAGATACCGACTGGTTTCTCATCGTTATTTACGATAATCACTGCAGTCGCATTACAGAACAAGATCATTTATATGGTGCTGTTTTCAGCTTGCTGCTGCAATATTATATTTAGACATGTGCGAATATCGTTAAGTTGTCCCTTGGGGCAAGATGCGTGACTTCAAAAATACTGCAAGAACGTGGGTGTGGTATAATTTTCATGTTTTCCAAGGTAATTGTTCTGAAAATTCTAGATATTGTTAGCAGGTAAATCAAATTCACAAGTCATTTAGAAGACTAAAAAATCTAATTTAAAAAATTTTAACTGATTTACGTTTGTTTTACTTTAAATATAGTCAGAATTTGAAAGCAATTTACTGGAAAATCAAATTGAAAAAAGGGATACAATGTCCTCTCGGGCTTCACATTCGTTTTAAACTTAATATAGATAGAACTTGCAAACAAAACATTCAAAAGTAAACTTACCTAGTTAAAAGCTTTGGCGGGTATAAAACAGTAATTTTATAACTAATTGCAAATAGAGTAGATTTTTAATTTATACACTCAAGTGTACAAACTGACATAATACAAAAATAGGATAATAACTTTTTTTCTATTTAGAATTTTTATTTAGTTATTATGTAACGCGACATGTTTTTGGAAGCTAAAATATAAATGAATTTTATATTAAGTATGAACAGTATAGTATTTTTGTAAGTAATAATCAGTAAGCAATAGTGTTGCCTTTAACTTTAAGATGAACACCGGACTGCATATTTTAAATAAATTACAAAACTATGTTTTAACGTGTGTATTACTATATTGTTTTAAAATCTAAGTAGTGTTTACTATAGTGTTATTGGAGACACAGTAGACTTTTTTTACTAACGCAGAAAAGAATTTTCAACTGAAATAATACTTTCATGTTTCTTAAATTGCCCTAAAAACACATTTACTTTAAAGAAAAATGTTCTATTTTACCATGTTTTATTAAATCGCATTCTTGTGTGTCTGTCTGTTCGGTACAAATTTTGCAATCGTTTTAAAAACAAGTTCCCGGTGAGCTAGAGACTTGAAACTTGCAGTGAAAGAGAAAAAAACATTGTGAAAATAGTGATTATTTTAGCAAATAATTTTATTACACTACGTTAAACTAACATCCCGATGAGCTAGAGATTTGAAACTTGAAAAACATAGCTTATAACTGCATGGCAATGCAATACTAACTTTATTTTATGTCATTCTGTTAGATTGTCTTTGGGTACAAATTTAGTTTGCTTAAAATTGATTGCAAAATGTCATACATACAAAACTAAAGAGCATACAATAATTATCTATATGGAATAATTGTTTAAATTTACCACGTCTTTAAAACTGACTAAAAAGTATAAAATTTTTCTCCTATGAAAATACTTGTAAGACTTAAAACTAAGAACTTGACGCGCTTGCAATAGATAATTGATGCATGAATAACTCACTTAAGTCACTAACAATTTTATTGCACTGCAAAAAAATAATGAATAGTTTTGTGAATTTTCTCGACGGCAACTATTCTCTAAACACCTTACAGATATCTATTTTATGAATTGCATTCGCCCAAACGTTTATCGATTTAAATCTTACAAGTATTTTGATAGGAGAAATTATTTTATACATTATTAATCCGTTTTGAAAACGCGGTACATGTGTGTATGTATTGTTGTATGTATGTATGTATGTATATATGTATGTATGTATGTATGTATGCATGTATGTATATAAGAATGTACGTAAGTATGTATATGTGTATTTGTTTATATTTACGTCATTCTCAAATTCGCGTATTGTCACAAACGTGCTAAACAAGTAGCAACTGAGGTTCCTACTGAACCACCAAAAGACTGTTAAGCTCATGGTTGAAACGCGGCTGTTATTAGTGACAAGGCGCAGGGTCTCATGTCATTAGAAAAATATAAAAATTAGTGCGGTGGAAAGTAACATAAAAGACAGAGGGAAGAAGTTATTAAAATACTATTTCAGAAGTATCAATTTAAAAAGTTGTTTACCTTATTGGGCATATCATTCACCATACAATACAATTTTCACAAACGTTCATAGGTAAAACAGGTAACAACGTTAAAGAAGCCATCTCTGATCACTTAAATTCCTAATATTGTATGCTATCTATACGGGTTGTACATTTTAAACTTCAAGTTTGTTTTTCAATAACTTACTTGTAACTTTGACTATGCATTAACATTTCCCTACAAATAAACACCTTATCTTTCAGCAACACTCAAATTTCTAAATTCGGTCGTATATAACTTCTGTACTAAATAAAGAACTATCTAAGGATATATTTCATCTCCTTACCTTCTCCATAAATCAAACAGGATCCATTTGGAAAACCCATTAACAAACTGTAGTAGTGTCAGCCTATACTCTCTCACACGCATATCCATATCCTGATGTCCAGTTGAAATAATCTGAATGAAGCACCACTTAACTTTCACAAATATTAACTTTCGATAATTCGTACGGTATGGGCTATTCTTTTACAGTTAATTATTTATGTAATAAAATCTTTTAAAAATACAAACTAACTATATTTGGGTAGAGCTAAATACGATATTTTTTCTGCGTAATATAAATTGAAAGATATGTTGTCTTTCACTGTATTTTGCTATGGGATATGTACGTACATTGTCACTAATACATATGTGTATAATTAATAAATAATAATTGTTATTAGTTTGTCGTTATTCCCCAATTTAAGAGCATTTGAACTTTAATCGTGATTTCAGTTGTATTTTAATTACAATTTTTTTTCGGAATTCTCTTTAGAAGTAGACTTTATTCTGGTGTATAATGAAGGTATGTTATTTTTAATGAAGTCTAGTTTCTTCTACAAAAGTGTTAATGATAACAATTTCAAACCAAACATTGATGAAACCTGTTTCATTTGCAAGAAGATTCCTGAAACACGAATAATTTTATGACGTAATAGTAAACATGAATTAGAACTCTTAACGACCAGACAAGCACACACAGCTGTAGGTGCAAGTATGGACTTCGTTTACAAAGTTTCGAGATAATAACGGAGTTTGCTGTGATATTTCAGAAGCACCTGACATAATATTAATAGCTGTTAAGTTACATGCCCTGATTTATATTCTGACGTTGCAACTGAAATGTTTTAATTATTCAAGGTGCGATAGAGACGTGGTGTCCAGTTCTGGATACTTGCTCAGAGCACATGCCGACTGAGAAAGCGAATATTTATTGCATGATGTTGAAATTTCTTTCTCTTCCATATACTAAATAGCTCTAGTTTATAAACCAATGTTTCAAGATAAGCATAGGTTTTTTCTGCTTGGAATGTTAGAAATGTTTTGAAACGGCAATCGTACAATCGCAAATTATATTGAATTATAGAGTGGTATTTACTTCTCGTCGTCAGTAAGGTCCTTAGAGACGGTAACAACTTTACACAAGGACAGAAACTGGAAGAGGAATATGTTTTTAAAAAACCATGCTAAAATTCTCATACAGCGGTTTTTGAAAACCTTGTAAGATCGAAACAAGGATGGCTGAAGATGGTTTTCGAATTCGAGTCCTCCTAAATGCGAGTCCAAAGTGTTACCGCTGATCCATTGCACATTTTCGACCAGCTATAATATATAAATATAAATAGTATAGTTACCAGTATTTACAGTTGTTAGAAAAATAATTTAAACTTGAAGAGGAATTAGTGGTATCTATTACGGTAATCTTTAGTAATATCCCTACTCAAACTGTTAAGAGCTGTGAGTATTTTTTTTTTTTTTTGTTAAAGGTATGTACCAAATGTAAATTTAATTCTATTCCGAATATGGTGATTTAATTTAACATTCTAGCGACAGCTAAATTAGACTAGAAGGCTACGAACTAAAAACATTTCATTCAGTAAATACCAAATTATATTAAACATGTACTAAAATAAATGTAAATATACTTTATACAAAAGTGTGCATAGTTTGGTGAAAATTCAACACACTCAATCCATGTCAATGCATTGTCTATTTTCTGATAGGAAGTTACAATAGACAGTATTTGTAGTAGCATGTATTCCGGCTCAGTATTATTGAGTTCCTATCGTAATATTAGTATCGGACACCCCTGTCCTCCTTGGGTATATTGCTTGTATGACATTGTTTCAACTGTGCGGAAAGGTACCCCTAGCGGTTCAACATTACAAAGTTGGATCCTGTGAGCAGGAATTGTAATGTAAATATAAGTACCGTATTGGAGTAGCCGTGTTCTTACTGATCAGTTTCGCTTGTTAGCTACTGGGAATAGTTGGGCGTGCCTTCTGTAACCAAATGTGCTTCTGTTGCCATGATAGTCAAGGCATGAAGTTAGTGTACAGTCCTGTAACTTTATTTGACGCATGCACCCATCATTTCAGTTTTACTGCAGAAGTATATCATGCAGTTTTTATGTTTCTTGATAAAGATGAGATTGTCCGTGTATTCTTGCCTTGCAATATCTTATTATACGGATGTGTGGACATAGCTGTGTTTTTAACATTGCAATTGTCTTATTCTTAGTCACTGCTCTTTAGTGCTAAGAATTTTGCACCAACCTGTTTCATTGTCTTAATGTGCACATATGCAGATCTGCTTTATGGTCAGTGGTTGTATATTTTTAAACTCTCGGTGTCTCGGTATTCTACCCGCAATTTACAGACGTGTGGCTTCGCGGTAACCTTGTTATGATAACCGCGGTTACATGAGCGACATCTCTGTACAAATACACTCTCACTAATACCACGAAGAAGAGCCACAGATGTGCACATAAGTAGGGACATGCAAAATTCGCGTTATTTTCTGACAGCTGACTAGACTTCAAGTAACTTTAGGCTATTTCGACGTCTCCCGCTGGCCGATATTGTCGTGACTTGCTGCGGAGAATGCTTACACGATAGAGAAGCCAATATCTGTAAAGACGTAACACACGTAAATGACAACACATAAAAGTTCGTGGCCAATTTAATCGCAGTTTATGCTCTGTTTTGTATAGGAAAGTGAAGTTTAGTCAGCTACCAAATGATAACGCAAATTTTGCATGTCTCTACACATAAAACATTGAAACAAAGTGGTGCAGAATTATTTTCATTAAAAATCAGTGCGTCTACTTACTATCTGACTGTGTAGTACCTCATAATAATAAGTTACAGCAGTACATTTATTTATTTTGCTGCCGAATGTTAGAAGCAAATGGTCCAATACCTCCAATTTAATTTTAAACTGGCAAATAATAACATGCATTGTTCACAGTTCTAATATTTTATTGTTATATCGCCTTAAAAATAATAATACCTTCAGATTCAGTCATTAATATTAACATTTATATTACCTAACAAATCTGATGGCCAGAATCTACTTAAGTTTTTAAGTATATTTGTTTATTTATGTTACATTTATTGGTCAGATGTTATTATTAGTCTTTTGCAAGTTAATTTATTTTACAATAGAGATAAAATTATATACCACTTTTGGGTTGAATTGTGATATTTTTCGATATTTAATGAAATCCAATTTAAGTGAGAACCAATTCGTTCGTTTAACTATGACGATTTATTCAATTAAATCCAAATATGTAACAAAAATTCAACGTTAAACTACGAAAGACAATCAGACTTTTTTTCCTACTTCTTCTATAATCACGGATTAGGAAGTAACTTGCTAACAATATAAGTTCACAATATAGTCCATAGTAGTTCTTCTTCAAAAATGATAATAAACATTGATAAATACTCAGCGACTTATGTAGAAACTTTTTAAACGCACAACCTTCGACAATTGTGTTCAGGCAAATTAGTTTAAAACCTGGATACCACGTATTATACATATGTCATTAAATACAAGATTGTGTGTATATAAAACTATCTCATAAGTAATTCCACGAGTTTATAGGCAAAATATTTTTGCCCATTTTGTTTCAATGACTTATACCTGATGTATCACCTATGAGTAGTCAGGTGTATTTACGCTCCTTAGTCAATATTTAAAACAATGTATAAGAAAATTAATTTTTTTCGGTCATATGTCATCTATATTCTCAACGTACTTGTCATTACGTCAAGCCACAGTATCGATTGTCGAAATAAAGTTCAGTCGCCTACACGATTTAAGAGTGCGTCGTAGATAAATAAACTCTGAAAACATTAATTTATTTCTACGCTTATTTCGAGGCCAATATGTACTCAATGACAATCCTAGATAATGGTATATGCCAACTTTATGAGTAAATATTTATCCATAATTACTAATTCGTTACGCGTGATTTCTTGCGTCGCAATTAAATGCACGAAGTTCCGGCGATAGATATTGTGCCTCAGAAGTTCGTAACACTAGAAACAATTTTGTTTAAAACGCTTGCTAAAACTATTGTCTGGGATTGCTATTGTTTGATTTTCGCAAATTGGCTTCACGCAACCTACAGTTGTAGATTAATGCTTTTAGCTTGAGTTGCAAAGACCAACAAAATGCCGTACCGCCACTAATCGGAACGTCACATGACGAAACCGACGACACATTAGACAGACACTATCTGAACAATGCAGAAAACAGAATGTAAATACACGCAAAAACATCATCGTAAATACACCTGACGACACATAGATGATGTGCACATCTACAGCTCTGCTTCATGCTTAGTGATTGGATGTTTTAACTCTTGCTTGTTCTTGGTGTTGTATTGGTAAATCACAGATGTATGGTGCCACAATAACCTTACTTTGATTGGCACAGTCAAATAAGAGAACAGGACACACTGCCGATAACCATGAAGCAGTGCTTCAGATGTGTACGCAAATCATTAAAGCAAAATGGTGCCAAGGTATTTTCGCCACAAACTTGTGGTCTACTTGTAATTATGGAGCCCAGAAATGTACGTATTACGGGACACGCAAAACAATCGTATAATCGCAGCTTATGTTTTTCTTTTATTAGAAAAATAAAAATTTTAAATATAATATCAAACTCCTACACGGAAATTTTGTAGTATATTTTGTTTGTGTTATCTGGCCTGAAAACAAACTGCTTGTCGAGTTGTCTGAAACGTTTCTTTCAATGTTTATTGCATCAAATATTGAATTTCCATCAGTAACGAGAGCATAGAATCAGGACAGGAAGAAATAATTCAAATATAATACGTTTCAAAATGCTACGAAAAAATGTATAGCAATTAGCTTATTCTTGGGTTAACTTAAAGTAATAACGTGGATTTATGATCGTGCCAATAATGTATTATTTGCAATTGCGAAATGTTCAAAACCTATAATTTAACTTGAACAACAACGCGCTGTACTTAGCATAATGTATCATTCACAGCAACCGATACATTTTGACATTCTGCCAACCACATACAGTAAGTACAAATAGTAAATTTTGAATCATATTCTTGTGAACAATTTCTTTAAATGCCCTTTCTACTTTGACAAGACAGTTACGTTTTCATTCGTCTTTTCCACCGTCAAAATTTTGAAATGGCATCAATTAACAATATAATTGTCGGTTAACGTAACAACAGTTACCATCCTGAGAGGATTTCCACTATTGGTAATTTGTCCCTTCCCTGGAAAGCAAGATAAGCTTCATAAAAAATGTTCAAATCAATGTTCTTTTCAAGCTTTGCTTTCGATCCATCTTTGCACTTGTCTGTCGTTACATTCCTGGATATCTACAACTTCAGACCACCCAGAACCTGACGTTTCGCAAATGAAAAATGACTGCGATATTTAACCACTGAAGGTAACGTTTCATTACAGAAATTACCTACAAGGTAACAATAAGTCGTATCATAGTGGCGACCACCCGAGAGCAAAAACACACTTCAGGTCATAATAACTCACAAATGTCTGCGTGACAAAACTGACATGCCAGTTCCCCAGTTTTCGTTGGTTATTTGAAGAATGTTAGCAAATCAGGTATTTCCTGGAGAGGCACTCATTTTAGCTGCTTTACTTTTATTACTGTCCAGTACTCGAAAACGTTGCCTGAAAAATTACACGCACTACACGCCGTAGAAAACCGTATTTATAAAACAAAGTGTCTCACTCACACATTCATCAACGTACAGCTCGAACAGCTGGACCTAAGAGTCACGACGTTTTGAGGGTGGCTTCCCCTTACGCCGTTGGTACCCACTAAGAAGCGTTATTTAGAAATTTGAAAATTATGGGGTGAAAATGGGCGAAATCTGTTTTCAATTAATAATAAATACCGCTTAAACCCATTGAGGTTTCGAGGTGATTTTTTCACAATGAAGCTTACAAAAATTTAATTTACCAAATTTTTCGATTTTTCAAAACTCGAAAATTAAGGAAGTGAAAAGCCGTAAAATGTGTTTTCAATTAATCCTCGTAACAATATAGAGTTTTCCTATCCATTTTTAAAAAAGAGGTATCCACATAAATATACTTAGTTTTGTGTTGAGAAATTTTTCTGCTGGTCTTACATCTATGTGAAAAATTGCACTTTAATTCCTCGCATTGCAACATGTGTTACAGATATTATTGTTATTATTGTTATTAATACACAGTCAACTCGAGTTAATAAAACATGTATTGAAAGTATTAAACTCACTCTGTATTTAATTAAGTTGATAGTTCCATTGGGAAGTTTATGCCTTCAAAACATCGAATTTCCTTTAAACATTCCAGAAATGTTGGCGATATTGTTTTTATTGTATTTATTTATAACTGCCATCCTAAGCTTACATTGCGACGATGTCTGATAAAAATAAGTTTACTCAATAAAAGAATGACAATAATGGTGGACATATTCCGAAACACCAAAGTAAAGTATGCCTCGATTTTTTGTTAGTTGTCTTACTAATAAACTTCAGAATTTACGAATAAAATTGGAGTATTATTAATTTATGTGCTCTTTACTTATGAAAGAGCAGTGACTATTTTAAGTGCCGGTTTTGACGTGCTTTGGATACGAGTTAATTGGCATTGTCAGATAGCTTCCCAATATGTCACTTGTGTTTTTATTTTACACTGGTGTGTCTTTCTTAAATTGAATTCATATATTTGGTTTTATGTCATAATTGTCATTAACGATATTCTATCTTTAAATTTTCAAAAATTACTTAGAATTTCTTTTAAAAAAGAAATAAAACATGTGGCCCTGTTGTGTCAAATATCTGCGTGTATTATAACTTTACAGTATTCGGGTATTTAGTTTTGTTGCTATCTACAATGCTTCTCATAAGTTATATTGTTAACCTAACCAGAGTTCATACCACTTAAAAATAAATATGTGGTTTTAATTATTATATTTAAGTGGAAGGTTCATTGCTTTATCAAAGGAAAAATTCATAAAAACATTTTCAAATGTGCAAAATAAATTTCACATTAATTCGTTAATTTTTTTCTTTTCAATATTAGTGTCGTTTCCAGATTGTCGTCTAGTTCTAGTTTTTTTTTGCATTAAATGAAATTAATTAATATATTTCATCGTCAATATAGACCATGATAACAGAAAGGTATCTCAAGTAAATGTTAAAGCATTGAACTCTTTGTCTACGGGCGAACAATCAGAGTTTTTACGTTTTATTTCTATATTTATATTACTAAAATAAAGTTCAGCAAGGTATTAAAATTCAAACCCTAAACTTCAAATTTTACTCAGCATTGTATTAAGTTTAAAACTGTCACACTGAGGGGGAAATACAGCTGTCTTTATCAAATAGTAAGAGTATTGTTTAACTAAAGAATAATACCTACAACTATTAATTACACAAATGCGATCCCCTTAGCAGTTTTTAACACTGCAATGTTTAATTTCGTTTCGTAATTCTTAAAATGTTTTTACCAACATTTAAGGTGAACCTGTTGTTGTTGGGCCATCATCCATCATATTTCAAGAGTACGTAATTTTTTGCTTCTCCAAATCTTAGGCAGGACTGTATTGTCTGACTTCAGAAATTCTAGCCTGATTGTCATAGTAGCGTAGCAATAGTGATCGAAATCCACACTGTTTCACATACATAGAAAGGTTATTTACATCACTACATATTAAAACACAGCTGTAGCCTACACATTACCAAAGTAAGACTTGTGCATGTGAAATTCGCAGTTTGCGAGATATTTAAATTTTAAAAAAATTGGGCACCTATCTTAGCACATGATAGTTTTCAATACAACATGCAGCCAAAAAATGCTTAACTTCGTCATCGGTTTCTGTACAGGAGAGAAAATCTTCTAGTGATTAATTTTGCCGCCAAGAAGTCCGTGAATTCAGCACCTAACACTAGTGACTGGCTTGCAGATAGTTGATACGTGGGAAAACTTAAATAAGCTGATCTAGAAATATTTACGTTCTTATAGTTTTGGAATTGTCTTGTCGCTTGAAAAAAACATATTTTCCAGAAATATTACTTATCATATTTATAATGTTGCGAAAACAATCAAAATTAATAATTGTGGATATTTTTAAAATCCCAAGATTTTTTTCTGTAAATCATTGTTTCCATGATAACATAAAGACATGATGTCTACAAAAGAAATGTGTTTATAATTTAAGCAGAAATAAGCTTATATATATATATATATATATACATATATGTGTGTGTGTATGTGTGTTCTTACATTACGGGTTACTTTTTTGTAGAAAAGTCATTTTTCAGTTTACTGAGAGAATATAAATTAAATTTTTTGCATGACCTATGTACCAAATTTCAAGTTAATCTTGTTCTAGAAGTTTCCTCTAAAAGTGAATACAGCCCAGAGCTAAAAGTTTTTCTATTGCGATTATCTTGAACGGGCACGTAATAAAATACGACTTTTTACGTGTTTGAATTTTCTTGTGCTGCAGAATCCCGTATAATGGAACAATGCGAGCTTACAGACAATACCTCCACCAAAACCATAAACATTTATTGCTTTGAAATTTTTCTGTGAAGCGTATTGTTTTAGAAACAATACGGATAGCTATCGGAGCAGGTCATGGCCAGGTCGTTTCAAATGCATCACTGAAACAAAAGCAAAAACACTTCAACAAACAAAAAAACTATGGCGGAGAATCACACAGCCAATTATAGCCACGGGCGCAATCTTAGCATCTGAGAGAAGATATAATTGCCGGTCAGCTTGTATCCTGCGAATATACTGTGTGATTATAACTAGGGCGTTACATGTTGTCTGTTAACGCATTATTCTTCACCTTGGTGTTATTAACACTCAAGCGATAACAAATTGCCCGGCAGATAAGATGTTCTTGTTGACTTATTTACCGGGTAGTTAATTACTATTGACGTTATCTAAAATGTTTATACTGTATGTTCTAAATGCGATTAGTCAAGCAGAAGATAAGGTATGGTTCCTTGTGCACGTTTTCAAAGATTTTCTCGATTACACTGCAGCGATTAATTCGAAAATTGGTTCACGTTACTGGAAATAAGTTCAGAAGAGCACTAACGAAGGTAACTAGTTCGTATACAACAGTAAAATAATTTTTTACTGAATTGGTATAAACTTGTAATTGTCAGTCCTGGAAATAAAAGATCAAACTTCAAATTATTGTTTTACACGTACAGTCAGTAAGGTGATATTTTAATGATGTGGTCTCAATAAATATCTACACAATGTGCATTATTCACGTTAATTACCCCTACATAACATTACAAATTCAGATGGAAACTTCAGCTTGAAGTGTGAATGTGTGCGACAAGAGATCTCTTCCAACAACTGTTTTTTCCAATACCGGTTTTCAACCGTATCTTTCTCTCTCCATAGGCAACTATTACTGTGAAGTATTATACAGGGTGTAAGGAAATTAATAGCCCAAACTTCGGGAGGTAATTCCTCATGAAAAATGAAGTAGACATTATATAGGACACTTTTAAGAAAAGTTATTATTAAGAGCGGAATAAGTCCTTGAAAATCGAGTTTGAAAATCGAATTTTGTCAAAATATAAAAAATGGTTAGGAGTTAAATTACGATTCTTTGGGCGGAGTTAAGTATTATTGAGATCTTAAACATTTAATAATTTCAGCTTTCTAACTTCCAAATTTCATGAAAATAATAGGGGTTGCCTCCCTTACATAGCATATAATTACGTTGGCGTAACGTTTTGTGAACATTACTTGTTGGCTTTTTGGGCAGTACACCGTGAGGAACAAAAAAGGTCCTCTTGTCGGAAATACTTAGAAAGCACCGTTTACCAGAAAAACTGATAGAACTGTTCCTTGCCAGGTATGTAGGCAAAATGTGCTACACCCGTTAAGAAATGTATTTGTACCGTGTTCTCAGAAAAATGCAACCCGTGATGCCGCTGTTGAAGCTTGTCGCAAAACGCAGTTACATGAGCTTTAAAAAAATGCCTATGCACGGCTCGCATAATGTGGCAACAAATTTTGTTTAGCAAAATTTACAAAATGTTATTATTTTGACGACATAAATCTACGAAATTCATAAACTAGAACACATCCTTTAGTACAGTCTGATAGAATATCAGTATGCCATGTACGTATTTCGATAATAAATTAATAAATAAAGAAATATCTATAGGGGATGCACCCTAGGGCGGGGATAGCTCCAAACTGGATGATGGCATTCTGATTTTGGGCCTATAGGCTTCAATTATCTCTGCGTTGTGACTGCACCAGTTTTTCGGAAGTGGGAATCGTGTCGTACAATGCCGCTGGTCGGTAGGATTTCTCAGAGAACTCCCGTTTCCCCCGCCCTTTTATTTCAGCAACGCTCCCTAGTAGGGTCTCCATTATCACAATGCACAGATGATGACAGCCTACAGGCCCAAAATCAGAATGCCATCAACCAGTTCGGATTTATCCCCGCACTAGGGTGCATCCCCGGTATAATTTTCTTTATTTTTTTTTATTTATTAGCGAAATACATACATGACATACTGATATCTTTTCAGAATGTACTAAAGAAAGTTCCTATATTTATGAATTTCGCGGATTTATGTCGTCAAAATAATAGCGTTTTGTAAATTTTGCTAAACCCAAATTTGTTGCCAAATGAACCGAGTAGTGCAAAGGCATGTTTTTTTTCAGCTTGTATAACTGCGTTTTGCGACAAGCTTCAACAGCGGCATCACGGGTTGCATTTTTTGAGAACACGGTACAAATACATTTCTTAACGGGTGTAGCACATTTTGCCTACATACCTGGCAAGGAACAGTTGTATCAGTTTTTCTGGTTAACGGTGCTTTCTAAGCATTTCTGACAAGAGGACGTTTTTTGTTCCTCACGGTGTACTGCCCAAAAAGCCAACAAGTAATGTTCACAAAACGTAACGCCAACGTAATTATATGCTATGTAAGGGAGGCAACCGCTATTATTTTCATGAAATTGGGAAGTTAGAAGGCTGAAATTATTAAAATTTTTAAGATCTCAATAATACTTAACACCGCCCAAAGAATCGTAATTTAACTCCTAACCATTTTTTATATTTTGACAAAATTCGATTTTCAAACTCGATTTTCAAGGGCTTAATCCGCTCTTATTAATAGCTTTTCTTGAAAGTGTCCTATATAATGTGTACTTCATTTTTCATGAGGAATCACCTGCCGGAGTTTGGGCTGTTAATTTCCTTACACCCTGTATATTCTCTTCTGGCATGCATAGTAACCAGAGTAAATTTTTATTTGTTTACTTACATGTTTCCCTTTATTAATTGTACATTTTTTAAAATTGTTATAGGTAAACAGGTTATTTATTAGTTAAATCTAGATTCTGTATTGAAATCGCTGTAAAATAACTGAAATTTCTAGTATTAATTGCTCTGTTGCGCATAAATGTACATTCCAAAAAATTTATCTCTATGCATAGAGACTAGTCGGCCGGCTGCGGCGTTGCCCGCGTGAAAATATGTAATGTAAACAGTAACTCTGGATAATATATGTGATGAAGGCATTCAGCTAGCGTACTCAATAACAGTGAACTATAATTAACTGTTTTAGCTCAGTGTAAAGAGCGTGCGCAATATGCTCGTATGATGTCATAGTAATTCCCATCGCAAAGTCTTGCAAGGGATACGAATCCGTAACCCCAACCCTTCCACGCCACAAACTTTATACAATACCTGAGTGAATGTTAAAGGCATGCCGTGATAATTCTTTCGTATGTAGTGGCTACAGTCCAAAGAGGTTGTATTTATGAGTAGGTTGGGAAAAAGAAACGACTGTTGAATTATTTATTCGTGATCATATATATATATATATATATATATATATATATATATATATATATATATATATATATCAATGTGTTTGTTTTGTTACAACTGTACGTAAGGCCTAGTGGCAGTCGCTCAAAGTATCAGCGACAGATGTTGTGGACAGATGCTTCTCATATTGTCGGTTATAAGGTGATGCTCCAGATTTATCTGATCCAGCATCTTGCTCGTTCTGACATTTGTTGACAGAAACAAAAGTTCGGATTGCATGTAGGTCCTGTGTTAAAATTGAAACTGTTGCTGTTTCGTGTAAAGCCCTGGGTAAAAGCTAGTGTTTTAATTTTAAAAAATTGTTCTGTTCTATGAAATGTTCCAGAACTGTCATGGTTACGTAGCTGTAGTTTTGTCGCAAACTTAATTTGGCGGTGTTTTTTGTACACGTAAGTTTACTCATGTTACCTTGAAGGTAAAGTGTTAAATTTATGAGTCAGTGAACGCGCTTCCCAGATAATCCACGTCCTGAAAACCACGTTGGAAAGGAAACTAGCAATCGAGAGTTCGAACTAGACATCATAATTATACAGCACTCGAGCTCTTGTATCGCCTTCAGGCCACCGTACAATTACAACGGAGAACGGAAGAAACTGAAAGGAGCAAATCAGCGAGAGCGGATGCAAATAGCGTTTCCTGATAAAGAATACCGTCCTTGGCGGCTTAACAAGAAACATTATTCTTAGGGCAATTTCTTGGCTTTTGGGATTCAGCCGCGTCACTACCTTCTTGTGTTTGGATGTTTCGGTAGTTGTTCAGTACAGTTGGTCAGCAAATTTTCCGAAGATGTCAGCTAAGAACATACAGACAAAGGCGACGAAAGCTTATGATGTTTGTTGCTCGTAACACTAACAGGTTGCGCATAGTTTCTGTAGATAAATACAAGATAGAAATGAAACAACTGTATACAACACTACAAGGATTCTAGTAACATAGATCTCAATATTCCCAATATAAACCTTAATATTGGTCTACAACATATCTATACGCCCATTGTACTGCACAAAGTTCATTATTGGTCGGTTTTTAACTAAAAGTGTACCTAGATAAACGTACGTCAATCAGAAAGTTAGAATATTCGTAACATAATTTTTATTTAGTTAGTAGTTGGATAAATGAACAGCGTGTTAGTAATTAATTCGGTATTTACGTGACCTCAAAAATCATAAGACCTTGGTAGAGTAACAATAGAGTTGGCGGGGAGAGGGGGTTGAAAGGGGGTACAACACAGCCAGGGATTTTATTAAGAAGCCATCCCAACCTGGGATGATTAAGCAAAAAAAAAACCTGAAGAAGAAAATTGGGATGGAATAAACCGGGGATCGAACACAGGTCTTCCAGAATTCGAGACAAGTGTTTTATTACAATTCTACCTTATAATCGTGTGTTCATTTCATCAGAATTCAATACTCGTTTCATTTATATACATGTTTTAGTTTTGTATAGTTATACTGAACAGTGCAATTATATTCTTTGAGATTTTTTCTTCAAAGGCAAAGAATTCGTCATCAAAGTGTTGGCCGTTCAATGATCAGGCATAGTCTTCAAAGTGTTAAAATATTGTAGAATATTACGGCACCCAATTTCAATAAGCCTCATCTCTAAAGTTTACCCTCGTGCTGGTGTAGTTCCAAAAATGACGGCAACACGTCTGGAATCACTTTACCTTTCAGTGGCTCGGGTGGATGTATGAAATGAGAAGACTCATGTAAGATAGGTACTTGTTACCTTGAGTAAACAATGGCCTACTCCTGGATGTGCAGACAGGCCGCTTAGCGTCGTCTCGCGACTATATAGTCGGCTTTGCGTGCGCCGAGGTGTGGTTGCATCTTTGAAGCGCCGCGCCGTCTTCCTGGTTAATGGGGTAATGGCGCCCGCTGCCGTGTCTTGGAAGTCTGCGCCAAACATGCGGCAAGAAGGAGGGAGAAAGTACCCGCTCTCCTGTTCGACAGGAGCTTTCTACATGTAATCAATTATTTCTAGTATCTCTTTCTTTTATGTTTGCCAGCTTTTTAATCGTAAGTGTACTTTACAAAAACTATTTCAACAACTATGATACGGTATATCATTTCTGTCGCGCGGTGTTACGAAATATGTCATGCTCCGGCATGCGATGCGACATCCATTAAAAATTTTTTTCGTGCAAATCCGTTTTGTCCCCATACCAAGTTCCACCCCCTTTCCCCTCGGGAAGTTCTATTTTTTTTTACAGAAACCTTCGTGGGCGTACACACAACTCACAAAAATTTTATTTTTTTCACATAATTTTTGGTGCGTCTATCTGGTACTCATTCTATACACCCGCCCCATTCACTTAAATTTTTTTGGCAGATACATTCACCAAAGTTATACACATTTTTTTTAGTAAAAGTTTTGGATGGATACCCTGTTCTGAACCTTTTTCTTGCACCCACCACTTCTTCAAAACAAATTTTTTGGCAGAAATCTTCGCGTGCGCACGCACAACGATTCTCCAAAATGGCATCACAATCTAATGATTGGTATAGGAGTGCGTAAAAGACGAACAAAATTCATTTATATGCAGTAGTATTGTTAAGGATATTATAACAGAAAATACACATGTAAACAGCCTTAAAAATGCTTTTCTAATCTTGCAGTGTTGTAACTGTCAAATATAATTAGCTACAAGGCCATCTGACCCAATTTAGTACGCTTTTATTATTATGAATTTTATAGTTTTGGATTTAGTTTTGAGTATGTAATAAGTTTAACTTATCACTTTTTTTTTTTTGTTACTGGATTCAACGATTTTACAATTTGACGTTTCTCTTCTAATATTAATAACAGTCTTATTTTGCTAAGTCGAGATCAGTTATATTAACTTACTTGAAAATGGGGAATCGACCTTAATCAAATAAGTTACTCTTAAAAGTCAGTGTGATTTTAGTCGGGCCTATTTAATAAACTTCAGTACAAATTATTTTAAATTTACACCATCCACAAAAATGGTTTTAAAACAACCAAAATTGTGTTAAATAAATCACTTTAATGTCAATTATATAACCACCTACTGCAATATCAATGTAATCATGTATTATTTTCAGAATAAGGAAGAAAATGGTCAACTTTTCTGCCACATAAATTGAACCCAGATTTTAACCCGTAATACAAAAATCTTGACTGTGAATGCAAAATTTCGTTTCCTTTCCTGAGATAGCAGGATATATACGTATACAGGTTTTACGACATTGATTACACGGCAATCATGTCTAGCCATAATTTAGTCGTTGTTGCAAATTATTAAATCCGCTCCTTCACACCGTAAAATTGTCATCAACCAGTTTATCCCATATAGTATGGTCATGTAATAACCGAGATGACTTTAGGAAAGAAACATTGCCATGCATATTGATGTAAACGCGTGAGAGCTCCGTCTCCATGGTAGACAAAATTTTCAGAAACTGTACTGCATAAATGGAAACTAACCAGTCGCTGTTTTCTTTATACGCATCATTTATCATTTCTGTCAAGCGATGGCATGTTCTTGAGTTTTTAATCATAACATACGAAAACCCTTACCATCATGGTTTAAATGCGTTGGTTTAAACGCAGGGAAATAGTGAAATATCTGTAGTTTGCAAAGATTATCAGATTGGAGTAACCGAGTAGATTGGAAATACATGCCTTCGTACAAATGCGCGAGCATTTTCGGAGTATCATCAAGCCATAACATCAAGAACACAGTTCTTAGAATACAAATGCGTATTCATATTTAATCATTTTATCTAAGCTTTTCGAAATTATTTTCAGCGACCATTAAATTAAACGTACAATACGAATGAAATAATTTTGAGTTAAAGTAAATGTATTAAGCTACAGAATAACACCTTTGTTATTTCACGTATAAACTTTGTATTGAAAATACAGATACTCAAATATATGAAAACATTTGGATATATTCAACAATTTTTTGTAACACAAACAATTTTTACGTAAAATTTCAAAGATGTCATTCTCTAACTCAATACATTCACGTTAATTCTAAATTATTTAATTTTTATTGTTTGATTAGTTTTTACTTTGGGTCAGTACTGAAATTTTATTTGTGAGAAATTACTATTTACGTAATGTGTAAGAGTTGGACAGTAATAGGTAGAATTATAAAAATACGATTTTTTCTGTGTAGAGCACCCTAAAACCTCATGTGACAGAAAGAAGGGAGAGATCATGGCGATGTTTCATATTTTACTTGGTAGTAGAATCATTTTACTTAATTAAATTTTATTTATGATTATAGCATATAAATGAACTTTATTTAGTGATTTAACTTACCACTACGAAATATGGTACTTTTAACTAACTTAATTTATTCGTAATTGAAATACCGTCGTTCTAACTCCTTTCGGTGAACCAGTGAGTCGTGTATGCCCTTAAAACAGAAATTTTCCTCCGTAGCAAAAACTACGTGTTTTGTTAAACTGAGCAAAAACAAATATATAAACTTTAAAAGACAGTCGTGTTTTTAAATGTTTACTTCAGAAGAACCAACTGTTTTAAATACAGGATGTCAATAAAGTTCAGACACATGCAACACGGAGTAGTACGCAAATATATATTCGTGAATGTTGTAATTAATTGATGCCTCTTAAAACCTTCCCTGATAACAAGTTTTCATTACTAAAAACGTTATTTTGCCATTGTTGAAGGCAAAGTTCATCCAGTTTGCAGTTAAATTACGCATAGTTTTATTTTAATTGATTAATTTACAAGTTATGTAACGACTGTCTAGTGCATTGTCGCATATTTTATGGACTGTTATTCGACAATGTTAAAGGAAATTTTGTGGAACTTTTCATTTGATTTTCCAGTCCTAAAATTCTACGTGACTCAATTATTTTAATAAAGAGAAGAAGACACAGTGTAAGTAGTGCGTAATGGCTGCAACTGTCACATTTTGTTATGACTTTTCTCATCTATACAACGTACTGAATTCCCTCTCTTGAAAATATGTTATTAAAACAGAAACATTTTCCGTTAGTGTAGGGTAATCGAGTTCATATAAATATACTTTATCACACATCTTTCAATACAAATAATTAAAATTTAAGATAATTTTTTATGAAAATTACGGAGAACTCTTAACCTATCGTCATGATCCTATACTATCTTGTTACGAAACAATCTAATTACACTAGATTAGACTATGCAAATTATCAGTTCCCTGAGATGTTATAGCTAAATTATTTGCCAGTCCTTTAACTTAAGCTGTGGGATACCAAGAACACAACATACGATAACTGATTACAGAACCTAGAGCACCTAGAAACATTAACTAATTGGCCAAGCAATGACAGTGTCGCTCTTTTTAGAAGATTCAAATAACAAGAAACATTCTCGATTTACACTTTAAATCAATTATTCACTGTAATATAATGACAACATTTTGGCAACGGAGATATTAATTCGTTGAAAACTGATACAATATTTATAGGTCCAAATAAAAATGTTAGTCAAGATTTCCGCCCGTTTTTACTTTCAGTACGTTTAAACATTCCTTCCCAATACAAAAATTAAACTGTTTCTCTGTGCAATACATAACATTAATTTACTTTGTCATGATCAGAAAGAAAGATTTTTGTTTCCTCGAAAGCAAACTTCCCGTCGAATCTTCATTTTTTATTTCAGCGTACGAATGATTTTCTCAGAACTCAATATATTTGCTTAGTAAGAGGCAGTGGGAGGATACCGAGAGATTAGTAAAACGAGACAATGATGACTAAATCATTATTAACGATGGTAAACGACTGCTAAAGACGGAGAAATGCAATCGCGAATTCTAAGGGCTGTTGTTTAATGTTTCGAAGAAAATATTTAAGACACCAACCTCTGTTACTACCACATAAACCAACAAACAATTTTAAAAAAGAGAAGGGGGAGTTTCCTTTACGCGTGGAACTTTTTTCACCTCCAGGTTAATGACAAATACGTCACATTATTCATCAGTACGGTATGATTAACAAAAATTATATTCTTAGCGCAGCTTCTCAGAAGTAAAATGTTGTCTTTAAAAAGCATAAAAGGATACTTTATGGTCACTAGTCCAAAGACTTACGCGTAGGTAGAAGCAATTAATTATTAATTATGTAATCAGTACTGCAAGTTTGCAAATGTGCCATACGTGCTTTCAAAAGTAAGTGCTTCAAATGCCCTTCAACATTTCATGTGTAGAGAGTACAGTGACATACATTATAACGTAGTAGTGTTCAACACAGTATAATTTTTAGGTTTCCAATGTCACCTACTAACAGTTTACTGAGAACCCCCGC
Source organism: Medauroidea extradentata (assembly GCA_003012365.1). Taxonomy (NCBI): domain Eukaryota; kingdom Metazoa; phylum Arthropoda; class Insecta; order Phasmatodea; family Phasmatidae; genus Medauroidea; species Medauroidea extradentata. Next base: position 67,195 of record PNEQ01039816.1, on the reverse strand, counting down.
ACTGGTGACTGTTAATACTGCGATCTTAACCCAGCCCAACAGAAAATCCAATTATTCATAGAGACACAGGTTGTATTCCGTTTCATGCGAATACAAGAGAGCCTTCCTATGGTGTTACATTAAGGCCTCACTCTTTAGTGTTGCAGTGGTTTAAAAAATATTTTTTAAAGCAAACAAATACGTATATCAAAAATTAATTATTACAGTTTTAACACTTACATATCATCGTTTGTATCTGAATTTTTCTATAGCAATACACAGGTGGATTTTTTTTATTTTGCCCCTGAAATTTAAATTTTTTTTTGTCAAAATGAGCCAAAATGAAGAAAAATATTTTTTTCTAGCAAACGGTACATTATTGTTGAAAAAAATACGCTCTGGAAAAATTGTGTATCGAATGTCTCTAAACAGTCTCAAATTTTTCAAAGCATTTGGTTAAAAAGTATTCCAGTTATTTGCAATTGTTTGACATTAATGAAAGATCATGGCCTTAACCTTCGAGTTTGTATTTACCACGTGTAACGAGACAACACTTGTTTAAAAACAGCACGAATTTAACGTCATTCGTTGCTCTGTATATTTACACAATTCATTAAATTCAGTCCGACTACCTGTTACAGTGGTTAGAGCTTCTTGTCGGTGGGTCAAGGGTCTCCGGTTAATTCTTAGGCTGGGGAGGCGAAATGTAGGGCTACCTTCTCGTGTTCAGGGCTCAGTTTTGTGGTGGTTCCCTTCACCACCTTTACTGTGGATGATAATTGCGAATCACCGCAGTATCATTGCCAACTGACTTAGGTGTTCTCCTTAATCAGTCAACTTCCTGATAGTATAAAAAAATAATATTCAACATTTAAATGTGTACTTAGAGTGCAGCAAATCTGTAAACTGAATATTACTTATTTTTACTTCAAACTGCATTTGCTGCATACACAACGGCACAATTAATGTTTCCTGCCAATGTAACTTCACGCAACAACGAGTAATGATCTAGACATCGTGCACTTGGTGTACAAGATAGTCCCAAGGTTAGAATGGTGTAACTCGTCGATCGTACACATAGGCGTATGTAGCCGTGCAATGGAATTTCATGCTTAGTGCAATGTCTAGTGCACGGAATTTACTCTTAGTTCAAAACATACGTCATGCAGCGAAGGCAAATTCTGTACGATGTTCAACGTACATTTGTCGCCGAGCGAGGTGGCTCAACGGGCCGACCCCCGAAGCTCAGTTGGTTCAGCGACCGACTTTGGTGCAAGGGGTTCTGGGTTCGGTTCCCTGGTCTAGCTGGGTGCAAAATGTGTATTTGTCTGTTCGAGTCGTTTCAATTCTCAAAGCCAATTAAACTGTCACATCAGGATAAATTGTCTTATAATAAAGTTGTAAAGGGGACATGTTTGGCTCGTTGGCGATGTTGTGACCTCGCCAAGGAGCCTAACATAAAAAACCGGTAACACGCCGGAATCGCGATCAACAGTACTCGGGTTCGATCTACATCTCCGGCCATCCTGATTTAGTTTCTCCGTCATTTCCCAAAATCGCTGAAGGCGAATGCTGAGATGGTTCCTTTACGTATGTCATGGCCAACTCCTTTTATAGTTGCTGTCCTTGCGTCAAGCTGTGTATAACCGTCTCTAACACCACGCTGTCGACGAGATGTAAATGTCAGTAATAACATAAACACATTCTCTAATATGTTATTCATTTACCAACTACTACTAAAGGCGAGGAGACACGTGACACCTTAGCTGGTACAAACAACGTGGTTGTTTCACCATCCCACAGCACATATCAGCTAACGTGCACCTTCTTCTTTGGAGAGTTTCGCATATACAGTACACTGTGTTTAAATATCCCATCAGCAAATTTAGACAGTGAGAAAATGTAGCGTTGTTGATAACGTGCTTCTGTGTAAATAACAGCAATCCAGTTCGGTTTTTGGTTCTATTCGGATTATTCCTACAACAATACTTTCTGTAGAAGAATGTTTTTCTTTAATTCCTTCTTCAGAACATATTGTGTGAACAATACTGATATAAGCTGTTCACTCTGTATTGAGCACTCGCCAACACTTAAGATAACCAAAAACTGTATTTTATTGGAGTCAAAGGAGATAGGTTGTCGGAGTGGTGGAACGTTTACACTGGCATTAAGTTTTATGACGAATGCAAAATCGCCGAAAAAAATTAAGCAGTGCTCACTTTATCCTGAAAATTCCGTAGCACCCAACTAGCTATTTGCCCCTATAAGAATGTTACAACAGTAACTATTTCTCAGTGTAGGGATAGTGGAGAAGCTTAATAGAAAATAACGTTATTATATAATCATACAGAATGAACACTAAGCATGTGCAGGTAACGTACGAAGGATGACCAACTATTGCTAATAAATCAATACGGCACGTTGGGGTTGGCTATTAACACAAACGTGGTTACATTATGTTCTCAGTATGGTCATCATTAACTTCACTGCAGAGCCAGTACCGTAGTAGCAATTTCCCGTGTTAGCTAGAAATGTGGGATGTGTCATGTATGTACTCACCCACTAAAGGTTTCCTCCGCGTGGTTACTAAACTAAATATATTTATTGCAGGCTTCTCCGTTATCCCTATACGTTTAGTGATTAATAGAGAAAGAAGTTGGTCACGAAAATATTTTGCAACAGTTTGTTTCAATACCTGGCGTGCACATCGGCAGCTCGGCATCATGATTATTTCCAACATATCACTATTCAGATACGTCTTGACATTTGACTGCACCAATCAGGAAAAGGTAATTGTGACACTATACTTCTGTGCTTTAGTAGTAGAACACCGAGACAACTGAGAGTTCAAACATCCAACCACTGACCTTGAAACAGAGCTGCAGATGTGCACCTATGACATCAAATGGTGCAAAAGTCTTATCGCCTAAAACTCGTGGTTCTAGAGACAGAATATTTCAACACTCCGTATTCAGAGACAAGAAAATCCCACGAATACATTTAAGCACAAAATATTTTTCAAAACTCATGTGCAGTTTAATTGTGCAAGATTTTAATATCAAACACTGTTTGATAGTCACGCCCGAAGGAACCATAAGAAATGCGCAAAATATATTAGGACCTATTCCGTAGCAAAAGTTTTCAAGTTGCAACGGGCTACTCAGTGTATCAGCAGCCTATGCACAAGTAACTCAGGCTCCTTAGTGCTTAAGTCACTACTGTTCGAGAGATGCGTGAAAATGTTTACTGACTAAAGATATAGCAATATAACTTAGAATATTCAAACGGTAGTAGGCTGCTTACCCCTGCACGCAGTAGGTGTTGCCTACGTACGAGGCGTTGCTTTCGCTGCCACTGAAACATTGAGTCGTCTCTACCGCAAACTTAAGGCCCTGTATAGCTACAACAAGAAAGCTATTTATTTATATTTATCAAGCTGTCCTGTTCAATAAACTACAAATTTCCATAAATTTAATCAACAAATATTTCCTGTTATATCCTTATATGCGGTATCAACATAAGTTTATCTGTCAATATTCTAGAACTAAAAATATTTAAATACTGCTCTGGTGACTTTAATTTCGTTTACTTAGCAGGTAATGATTTAATTTTATTATAATAGGTGGATATAACCCTCTTCCGTTAAAGAAGATGATATAGCAAGCATGATATTTAAGGGGCGACTGAATTGTTGCCATTTGGAAAGGCAGCCATTCAGGATTTTTCTGACAGTGGTTGATTTGAAAGAATGTCTGAATTTTTGTCCCTTGGAAGAGGCAACAGACATATCCTGACGTCATCTAAAATAACATAGTCTAATCTGATAAAAATATAACCTAACCTGACCTAACTTAACCTAATCTTACAAACCTTAAGGGCTGCCCTTCCAAGGAGCAATAATTCAGTATTATTAAAACACTAATCCAAACGCGTTTCCACAAATCGGAAGTACTGCCTATCCAGTCGTTTTACAAATACACCATTGCCAGATAAATTCTGAAGGGCTGTCCTTCCAAGGGGCAACAATTCTGCCCCCCCCCCCCCTCTTTTTTCCCCCCGTATTTTAAACATAATTTTGTTTGCATGAATGTCTCGAAAATATTTCGATTTATTTCAAGAAAGCACTGTAAACGTACGTTTACACGATTTATCTGCTGAGATTCATGTAATACCCTTTCAGCGCCTCCTGCATGCTCTTGAGAGTACTATCATATAAAACTCATCTCATAATTCTTATGCATCGGTACACGAGTTGTTTACAACGGAATTGATAAAATTATTTCACTATTATAAGTGTCTATTTAGAAAATGCAATATTTTGCGTATCGTAAGATTGTATAAGTTTTAAAGTTCATTTGATAGTCAAAATACCAGAGGCTGTAAAATAGAACAAAACTGCAACAATTCGACTCGTTCCAGACAATAGCTTGAAATGGTGGCTAATTCACGCTGTGCGTCGTGGGAAAGCAGAAAGTGTATCGTGCCTAGCCGGTGGCTTTCCTCAAGGTCACGTGGCATCTCGGCGCCTGGGGAGGGCTGACTAATCTGCTAGCGAGAGATGAGATCTGCCACACACACAGCATCCGACGTCCTTGTCCAGGGTTATTAAACCACGACTCTAGGGTCCATGACATCACAACAAACCACCGCGCAGACCACGTGGTCTCGCCTCCTACCACCCCCACCCCAACACTTCATCCCCACCATGCCTCACCCCTCCAGGCGCCAGGCTGCACGCCATTGGTCGGCGCCGGCCAATCAACTGTCGGGGCCGGGCACGTCGGGAAGGTCGCGGCTCCGCTAAACGTGCGACCACATTTGTCAAAATATTTTTCGCGTCTCCCCTCTAGGTGTGAGCCGCACCCTAACCTTATACGGGATGTGGCATACCATAAAACATCTTGATGGTCGCAAACATCACTGAACTGTTCAGTAACATGTAACAGTCCTTTTTAACTCTCTTTATTTGCGCTGTACATTGTTTAAAAACAACGTTTCCAAGTTAAATAAAAAATAATAAACACACAATTGTAACATTATAGTATTAATTTACACATTATACAGAGTCTATTTCACAATATTTACTGTGTCCAAAATATGTTCTTTCCTTCTAAAAGGTAATCTCAGCTGCATTTCTCAACGTAACGGAGAAAATATCCACTGAAAATTCTCTTCCAGAAATTAATTTTTTGATTTTCTATTAACCAAAAAACCGTTAGTCAGTCCTAAAGCGTTGACTAGTATTTAGACGATAGTTATGGTCCTGAATTGCTTATATATATGTCAAATGCTACAAATATTAACCAAGTTAATCACAGGAAGAAAAAGAAGGGTTTATTCTACTTTGTATATTGTGCTATCTATAATAAAAAAAAACATTTAGGTATTAAAATAAAATATGACGTTTCAAAGCAAACGTTACATAAATCGACTCTTAGCTTAAGTTTAGCTGAGAAAATATATGTTAAGGAATAATTTAAGATTATATTCTTGATTAAAAACAGCCAAATGTGCACTGTATAATGATTTACCAAATTATAGGTATAGTAATAATGCAAAATTTAATTTACCAAATTATTTTATAATTTTTTACTGACTAACCCACAGTTGTAAATTCGTATTTCTACAAAATTTTAATTTCATTATTTGGGGCCAGTGTGCGTTCATTGTAGGAAACATTAACAAAACGTACTTCAGAAAATGATTTACATGCAAAATAACAAAACCGGTACCATATTATTATTGTAAAAGCTAAGAAATAGCATTACAATGTGTACAAATTCACAGAATCACGCTAAAATTTGCGTTCTGTAGTACGTAAATTCAAGTCAGATTAAATATAGAATATTTACCTTTACCTGTAACTAATATGTTCGTCTAGCCAGTTATGTTCCATTTAATGATCAGTTATGAAAACATACACGTATGCTTGGACTCACCATAAACGAATGCGAAATTTAGACATTTGGAACGCAGTTTACATTTAAAATGTTTGTTAACGTAGATAAAACATTCGTAAGATGAGAATTATCCTTATTTCTTGTTTCTAAAATGCGGCCCAATTTAACTGGCGCATTTTGATAATTACGGTTTTTTTTTTGCGTAGAGGCTGTGAACGCAATGCTTAAGTCGCGGATTTGGTGGTGGCATATTCGTTTCCATAGACAAATTTACATTTTAAATATTTTAAATCGGGTGCAGTGGGACTAGGAAGAATGATTCTTTGATTGATAAGCGAGTGTTCAAACGTGCGTTAGCAGGAATGGCTGCCTTTATCAGGAGATGAGACTACCCGGTGCGTAACAAAGTTACGGACAATTATAAACGGTAGAAAGACGTGATGGGTCAAGGGTTGCCTGCCCGGTCAGGGGCAGAGTTCGCGGCACCACGCCTCACCGTGGGTGAAGAGGGGAGGGGAACCAGACTGGACCGGGTAGCCGTCGACCAACCACCAGCGGAGGAGGCCAGGATCCGCTCTTCTCCCGCGAAAAGGAACATAAGGAGGGAAAAACAAGAAGAAGAAAAAAGAATCCCCACATCGGCGAGTTGCGGGTCGGCACACGCGCTTCCCCTCTCCCCCACCCATCAAGGGACTTCGACGTCGCCGGCAGAGGCGTCATGGAGGTGCCGCTTGTTTTTTTTTTGCGAGCCAGGGTGGTGCACTTATAAATACAAGAAGGGAGCGCGACCCTGACATTGCACCCATTACAAGAGAAGACGTAGCTGGCCGAAGTGATCTTCCTGTAGTCTGGGCACGAACATGAGAGGAGCGACAGTTTGGTTGGCGGTGCTGGGCGCCGTGGTGCTGGCGTCTGCAGCCCAGAGGCCCGTCCTGTCCCGGGCCGGAGTTCGCAACCTGGGTGAGTACCCTCCCTCTACAGCTCACCACACTCACTTCCCGCACCTACACCTCATACGAGCTGTGCAATTACACGGTACTTACCTTTACTGGCCTCAACGTCCACTAGCAAAGAAGGTCTCCAGCAGGAAGCTGGAGCCTCCAGTTTAAGGCGGTATCTCCACCATTTGCAGCTCTGTTTCATGGTCGGTTACTGGACTGTTTAACTCTCACTGGTCTTGCAGTTCTACCGACAAATGACAGACACATGGTTTCACAATTACCTTGTTATAATTGGCATAGTCTGTACAGAGACATTCCGCCGACGACTATGACGACGCAAACATGTTTAACAAGGGTCTCATTTTAATATCACTTCGAGCTCTCTAACGACAAAGGCTTTCTCTGATTCGCCCGTTTTTATTCTTTACAAACTCATCAGGAGAAGCCATTGATGTTGGGAAGATTAAAGAGTTTTTAAAATGACCGTTATTGACGTGGTTTCCGTATCTAATCCCGCAGTTATACCCGAGACGGTTATGCTGATGTTCGTCTAACTACGTTTTACAGTTCCGAAACAATATAAATTGAACCTGGAGTAGATCACAAGTTCCAGAGTCACCATTGTCCACATTAATGTCTGCAGCTCACATTTTTCCGTTAACATGAAGGAACCTGGCCAGAACCATGTTTACGTATATTGTAGGCTATAGTTATGTTTTACGGATAAGTGGTCGTTTATAAATTGACTGGCCATAACATAAATTCATGCTATCTGGTAATCTGGTGCGGTTGGGCGAAGTAATGTAATGCCGGTAGGCAAAAACTATACGACTGTACCAAACTTGGGCCATGTATGATTGGATGTCGTGTACGTTGAGGACATGTACCTCTCAGGCTTTTTTCTCTTGTACCAATCCACAAAGTAGGAAGAGCCATACAATACGGGAAGGTATATCTTCTAGGTACATGTGTCCAAGCAAACATTTCAACGCACTAAAACAAAGTTCTCTCCAAAATAATCCTTGAACTATTTCATGACTGCTTTAGTTCTTCGATGCTTAATATATCGTCTTCACATTAACAACGTTAAAAATTCTCGTCAACAAAATTTTCTGCCTCCAAAGTTTCAGAACTCAGAACGAACATTTCCAAACTCAACAAAACTATTTGCAAAGGTATCCCACTTTTAAGATGAATATATTGGTATTGCTTTAAAATTCAGATAACTAATATTAAAACATTTGCTCTTTTCTGTCAACTATGATGTTAGAAAGAATTTAAGAAACTAAGAACATCCAGCTGTAATACGTACAAATATGTGGCTGAGATATAGCCATGACTATTCGTTTACTTATATGCATCAAATTCATCAGACTCTAAATTTTCAATTAGTAACCTGATCTCTAAAGTGAAATACTTATTTGTAAGTTTTTTAACTTTGAAAAGAGAAGCATCTAAATGAGCGGTGGAAAAGCTATGATATTGTCGAACTGATACAAATCATAACTTTTGTGTTAAAATGTGAAAGGTGAACCTAATTCATCGTATAATGGATCTCCTACATCATATATATTATCGAGGTGGTGTAGAGTCACTGTGTTTGTACAAAAATAATAATATTTTTAATGTGAAATTAAAAGTGGAATGTTCCCGATTGTTTTTCCATGTATGTTACATATGTAGATTCGCCAACACACGCTCGCATCATATTTGTGTTCTGCAAAACAAGTATTTATTGGCATGAAAGGCTCTTGTTACTTACACGTGACAGAAAACAGTCAAATATCTTAACCTGAAATACGCTCTTGTGACGCGACACTAGAAGCTTAAGTACTTAACAGTGATCAAGTCAAGACAGGTGATACGATCCAGTTACGACTAGTCTCCACAAAGAAATCACGTCCCTGTAATCTTGTTTGTAAATAAAGACTATGTTGCATAGTCTAGCATACTTTGCTCCCGTTTTTTTTACTATGTAAACCTACGTTTGTGAGGTCTCTACTAACGTATGTTGTATCTTAAAGTTTATATAGTTTTGTGGTTTTTTATGAATTTCTTAATGTTATATTTAAAATTAGTGATCATCTTTAATCAAAGGAAATATTAATGCTTAGTTAGGTAAGGAAAACTAGTAAATCTCCTAAATGTGCAGTTCTGTGACTGCTTTGTGTATTAAATTCGTATTTTGATGCAATGCATCATACTGTACTTTAAAACTGGAAAATACTTTAAATAAATTCAAACTGCTGGCGATGTATAGGTGCAAAATAATATCCGTGCTGTAACGTATAATTCATGTGAACATTTATCACGTGTAATTCGTGTCCTACGACACAAGATGCGAACGTGCGCTGGCAGTGCAATCAACGCGCGTGCTTTGTCACACGTAATAAGCTCCGTCAGCCCTACATGTGCTGCATCACCGCGGGTGAATTAATCAGGCGAGTCTGCATTTGTCCGTGTCACTGCTGTGTACACGCCCAACACAACGTTCGCGTTCTTCCGCTGTAAACTACCACGTCCTGCACTTTTGAAGCCGCCAACAGACTCCAAGTCCCATTTGTGTAATCAGAGGTTAGGTATAGAGAAATTAAAATAATTATTTTTGGACCAAGCTAGATTTAAAAAACGTTATATCTTTTTGCAGCGTTATACATTTCATCTTATTACATTACGTTCTCTTGAAGACCTATGAACCAATAACAAACATATTAGTTGCTTAGGTCCTTATTGTATGGCATCTGCTTAAACTGTCTGTCAAAGAAGCAGTAGCAAACGAATAAGTAACTGAGGGCCAAGTATACTTAAGACTCAGACTCTATCCTGTAGGTCACAGAACACGTGTTTTTTTACTAATAATGGTACAGAAGTTATATTCCTTTGGTGTGACACTAATATTAACATAGATTTATAGCCAAGAATTGTACAATAGTTCTTAAAACAAGATAAAAATTGAGTAAATCTCCTTTGTACTCAATGCAGTGAAATTTTATTTCTCTGCTGTAGAGAATAAAATATCTCCGTATCATTGGTTGAGTCTGGCATCTAACCGAATACTTCACATATTACGAATTGTATTGTGTGAACTTGTGACTAAATTGCACTAACTGAGAACATCTTAAACTATAAATTAAATGTATATTAGAAATATATTATTTGGGTATTTGTGTCTTTTTTTTATCGGCTTGCATTATATTTACGCAGTTCAGCTAATTTTCAGTCGTCTACGAATTAAAGAGACTTTCAAGTTTTAGTTTTGCGCAGTAACAGACCAGCACAACAGTAATTTTCTAATTAATACAGAATAATTCATAGCGTTTATATAAATAGTCCTTCATTTAATAGACTTTAAGCTAGCAAGCTCATATTTATATATCAGAACAGTCGAAATTGAAGATCATATACTTTCTTTATTATCTGCAAAGCAGTTGTATAAAATAATTGTACAATGTAAATAAAAATACAGCGGAGATTATGTAACATCGGACGAGGAAACAAGGCACGTAGGCACATTAAAGACTCTTCCGGTTGTAACAGCAGCGATGCGCTGAAAATTAAACTTCTCCGATAGCTGGTCGTTAACGAGAACCTACTAGACTTGTTCTGCTCTTTTTAACACCGTGCCTTCTTTTTCTTTTGGAGCAGTTCATGGCCATGATTCGAAGTGGAGATGATGCCCTTCGGCGTCTCACGCAATGCGTGCAGGAAATGCCTAATACAGACACCCCCCCCCCCCAAGAAATCCTATAGAATCTTCGACAGACTCAGAAGTCTGTTATTACTTCGGAGTAAAAATTACGCAGCGATGCTAATCTCTACTACTCTGATAATAAAATACCTTGTCCTACTTAATTTCAACAAATCAATAATAGAAACTGTAACAGGTAAAATAAATTAACGTTATCCATTAAAAATTGCTAGAAACTTTTCACATAAATGTATAATTTGTGTAAAAGCAATGTACATTGTGAAAAACATATGTACATATACACACTAACGTAAATGCAAAATTGACCCTCGACAAAACTAAATGTCAGTGTACCAAAAGTAGAAAATTTCTTTACCAGTAACGTTTATATGAACACTTGTCGACTTACCACTCTCTGATACTCGGTGAGACACATATTAGTTGCTTGCTAGTCGATTGACTGCTTCAGTCATGGAAAGCTTAAGTATCAACTGAAAAAACATTTGTGTTTAAACAAGCTTTCGTGTCCATATATTTTTATAATGTTATAAATTGTGCTGATCTTAAACTGTACAGTAAGTGCCATGCCAATTTGAGGGTCTAAAAAAATTAAATTTTTCAAATTAGTTGTTGAAAACTGTTTTGAAATTGTTGTAAAATTTTCTTAAGGATATTTTTAAACAGAGTTAATCAGTTGCACAATCAAAATAATGTACCATTTGAATTTATCATTATTCATAAGTAAACGCCTAAAATAACGTAATTTTGTTCACCAATTAGGGACTGTACGTAACTTGACACTTTTTCTTGCAAAACAAATAGTGCATGCTGATTAGTATTTTGTAAGGATTTTTTCTACTGATGTACCGTTGCCTGCGGAGCTGATTATGATTCTTCTCCGAGGTGCTATGGTCTACAAGGAAGTTGTGGACTTGGAGACCTAAGTCACGACTAGACTCAGTTCCTACTGACACGCCTGTCAGTCTGTCAGTCTCAGTAACGGCTTCATAGAAGCGTCGAGCAGGCGACTTGTTTGGGTATTCAGCACGTGTGTGAGTGGACTGACGCTACGCACACTTCTGACAAAGCAGTGACCGTGGATCTGTTGCGTGGGCGGCGTCCAAGACCACGTCTCGTCCCGCATTACCCTCACGTGTATCAGGGTTCAATACTCCGGGTGGGAAGAAGGCTACCTCAACGCCTGACCAACCCGCTGACTAATATACATGCCTGTCCGGCGGGTTGCATAACATATATCTGTAGGCGCCATTATCTCGTTCGGCGGCCAACGTAATGGAAATTCCAAAATGTCTCCGTGTGCATGCTGGGATATTGTACCAACAAAGGCAATGGGATTGCGGTTGTCTCAATCGTCTCCTAGAATGGTGAACCAGGATCAATTCCCGGCGATGTATATTCCGGAATTTACGTATGGTGGGATCGTGCTGGACGATACCGCTAGTCAACGGGTTTTTTCGGGGATCTCCCGTTCCTCCCGTCATTCTAACACCGGTGCTTCTCCACTATAGAAATTAATTCCATGCCATCCTCTGAGGCAAGTAAATGTCTACGTGCTTCCAGCTATAAGATATTTGTAATAATAACCAGGCCGATGCCTTTCTCAGTTCTTGTGATTGTTTCAAGTTATGTTGGGCCGTCAGTAATCACCTCGATGTCGATGAGACGTAAATCTCGCCATCCATACCTTACTCTCGAGTTCACTTACAGCTCAGTACACTTATTACAGGGTATAGAGTTTGTGTCCGGAGAACAGTGGTCTGCGGAGCTGTGTGCTGAGAGTTCAAGGTCACTGCGACAAAGGACAAGCCGCTTCATGTTGTCCTGCAGGAACTGTCACTTGAGTTACGCCGTCAAGACACCTGAACTACCGCACGCCGACCTGCTCATGGTTTAAACATAAGCTTCATTGTTCAGCGTTCATTCTTCCGTGTACACGACCGCGGTTATAACTACTTAAACGAGTCCTCGAAAGGTACCTCTACGAGGTAAGGTGCTGGCAAGAGTCGTCCTTAGAGGCTGCGCATTCACAGGATGAGACAGCTGTATTTTTCTTCGGATTACTTACAGTAAAGGAAAACGGTGGCGCACAGAAAATTTCTACTAAATACCTACACATAAGTCAATTTTTTGTAAATCTTTTAAGTTTGCTATACGTTACCAATAATTTATTTTAAATTATCAAATCTAAGACGTACTGAGATTAGTTCTAAGAACTTGGTTTGCGTGCATTGAATAGTTTTTTTTTATAATATAATCCACTTGTTCTAACGTATTTGAAGAGTCGTAAAATTTTAAGGGTTTTTTTTTAAACGCACTCTACAAGACGTTGCTATTTACTTCGTACTCGACATTAGCCTCCAATATACTAATGTTTTATCTCGTACAAGAATCCAGATAACCTACCTGGAGATAGATTGTTTGTGATCGGCATAACATTATTGTCAGAAACTTGCGCAGTGAAACAAAAAAAACTTTACATTTTTTTACAATTGATTTTGTTATTAGAGATTGATTTGCGCAATGAAATCTCTAATTCGTTTATAACGTTAATCAGCTCCGCTGAAAACGAATACCAGTCTAATAAATATTAATATATTCTTATTAAACGTTTTATGCAGAAAAATATATTTATTGGCATTGCCTGCCTGCAAACTGGTCTCACGTTAAAAAAATTCAGTTCAGGTTGTTGTACATAAGTGAAAACACTGAAGATGGTCGTACTAGTCACGTTAAGAGTGTAAAGTATTTATTTTAACGTTTAAGTCTATCTGTCATTTTCAAACTTCAGTAAATAGCAGCGAATAAATGAAAATTCTCAACGAAGAATATGTTGTCAGTTTTCTGTTATTTATTTATTTTGCAGTAAAATTTATGTTTTGTTTAACTTATCAATAAATCGTTTTTTACACCGCTAATGAAACATTGTAATCTTCTGAAAAGGTAAAACATTATGATGGCGAAGTACGGGCCTATCAAATAAATGCATAATTCTTAAATAATTCTTAAGGTAGATTATGGCTGTGTTCCACACATTTGAATGTTCCCGGTTTAATCACAGGACCCGACAGGCTGAGTTACTACTATACTTAAAGCAAGTAATTAAGAACATTAAGGCCTAGGCGATGTTCATTTGTTGTTCCTACTTCAGCTAAACTCCACGCACATCTTAGATAAAGTTTAGTTTTACTATGGGTGAGGAGTTTATTTTCTTATGACGTGTAATGCAAGGGGAAATTTCCACCACTAGTAGCACTGTTGTTGTGTTCGTATTGGATGAAATGCAAAATAATCAGTTATAACTGACGATTCATGACTGTACGTGTTTATTCAGGGTAAACCCCATTCTCAAGGCAAAGACATTTTCTTGCACTATGTCGTGATTGTGGTACTTTTGTGAAGTTGAAATTATGTTTAAATAAGTACGCAAGTCGACTTCGTTGGCTACGAGTTAATATTTCCCTATGCTTTTCATGTGAGGTTCTTTAGAAGACTGAAGCCGCTAAGACAACAATTGATTTTAACATTAGAGACATCAGAATCACTTGTGGTGGAAATTTGTTTATTGCCAAACTAACAAAATTGAGCTCCTCTGACATGTAGTAGAATTAACCTCGTATCAGGTCGCCTCAGGTTGGCAGTGTGCGGCTAGCAGCCTCTCGTGTTACTGAACGTCTCAGCCTCGACAAAGGGAACGAGATATGCTCGCGCACAGATCACGCGATATGTAGCTCTACGCTGTAAAGCTCGTCTTATACGGGAGGTACGGTGCTTAGTAAGGGGAGAGACGTCCTCCCTCCTCCTACTCCAGGTCGACCTAGGGCACGCCAGAGGATCGCGAGCTGTTACGCGACCATGCCCACAAGGAGGGACGAGGTCAACGACCGTAACTGGAGCACAGCGCTACCAAATATAGCGGATGAAACCACGAAGAATGGCGTAGCCGAATAAAGCCTGATATTAACGAAAACTTGTTACACTATGTAAATATTCTCAGCATTTTGTCTTATTCAGTCCTGAAAATTTTCCCGTATTATTAGTGCAGCCTCGTTGATGGGCGATACCAGAAATCCGTTGCATTTGGCAACGCCGCACGGCAGGTCTTGGAGGCGCCATCGAGCCCGCTACACACGTCCCATCAATCTCTACTTGACTTTCAAGGTTACGGATTGCCTTCTTCGCCAAGCTGCAAGGGAGGGCGTGGAAGAGTAGAGGTCAGATCTCTGCGTTCGTTTCCCGATGAGGACGCTACCCACTCCAGCGTGTGAATAGTGACGGCCTGTTGATTGTTACCAGGTAGTACTGCAGATTCTCTGAACTATAGACACTACTGATTCGCACGCCGTGAACCAATGGGCGTGAATGAATAAACGCTGTCGACGAGCCGTTACACCCAGTAATAACATATATTTCACCCCACTAAGGTGTAACAGCCGAACATGAAACATAACATGGTGGTCAGCAATTGCGATGTGTGGATGCGTACAAAGTTAAGACGGCCTTAGTATTGAATATACACATCTGTGAGTTGTCTGTGCAACCATTGGACTGTTATATGCTAGCACACTCCACATTCAGTAGCGTACAAAAGGCGAGGAACAAATTAACAAGTAACATGTTCTCGTTAATAGGGAAATACTATTATTTGTTCCTGTAAGTACGTCAACACCACGTGCTGATGGAGTATAGTCGGATCTGATACAGTTTCTCATCAAACACGGCCTGCTTCGTCATTGTTGGGCAGATAGGCTGAGACAGCTGCGATGTACAAATTAATTTCCAAGACTCAATGTTTAACTGTTGCTTTACCCACAAAAGGTCCACTGGGGTGTAGTGGTCAGAACATTCTCTCTCACCATGCTGATCCGGGTTCAATTATTGACTGGGTTAGCAACAAATTTTCGCATGTGAAAAACGTGGCAGGTGTTGCCGTTGGCCCACGGATTTTCTCAGGATGCTACCGCTTCTTCCACCCTTCGTAATCCGTAGAACAGCATTTCATGTCATTCCTCAAGGATCTGAAGATCTTACGTGTGCCCATATCACAATTGTGATGTCATTCCCGCGGGTAGACCTCCCCATACCTACCTTGTTCAGTTATTGAACACTTAACTTTAAAAGTTGTGAGCCAGAACGCAGGATATGCACGTGAAGATGGAATTCAGACTATGCCAAATCCGATCTCTCGTGAGGCTACTGTGGTGCTGATGTCTGGCCGCAGACAGTTTAACCACATCTATCCGTGTGACTCAACGTTTCCCGAGTACCGAGTCAACATTATCGACTAGATTTGTTCAAGATTTCATGCACGGTGCTGGGGCGTAAAATACTTTAGTAGGTCCAGTGTATCTAAATTAATATACATACGTAATTTGTATTTCAATATTATGTCAAACGTATCGTAACCTAAAAACAATATAACATAAAGGTTATAGAAAAATTTAACCAATCCAAGTTGGTAACGAATATTCTTCCTTGACGTATTATTCCGAGCATAGGACTACACGTTTATTAACGGCACGTTACGCGACGAACATTATTGTTATCATCCGTGTTATACAATGTCAGAAACAACCACAGAAGTACCAGTGAACGTCCTGTGGGCAATGTTATGGTTACTTTTAACACACAGGGAATTTTCTTTTGTTTGTTTATTCAAGCAATGGAGTATCATAGAGCTTTAGACGGATTCATTTGTGTACGTGGCTAAGACATTAAGTAAGGATCTGAAAATTTCGCTAATATAGTTTAACATAAGTTATACATTAAGTACATACACATTTCTGTATATTCTAAACTTTATTCCTTTTAATCGAATAAGCCCTGGAGATCTGTGAACCAATTACAATATTTCAGTATGTAATACCAGGACCAAATCCCGTGATAGCCAGGTCTCGTGTGAAACTAGTTAGTCAGTGATGTATCGCCCAATATACAATCATCTTATATTCGATACTTAGGATGTTGGAGTATATCTTGTAGGTAGTTGAGCTTACAACAATATCCGTGCTCCACGATAAATTAGGGACACGTAATATTAGCGTTTTGTATTTTATGCAGACTAGATTTTAAACAGAAAAAATATAGTTCGCATCTCTCTCGCGATTGGCCCTGAACTCATGCGACTGCTCCTGGAATATCCTGAGCTGATAATAAAGAAACCAAAATGCAGGTCCAATCACAACGTATCCCTGTCTGCGAGCAGCCAAATGTATACACAGTTGCTGTTTACTAGAGTACATGGGTATTCTTGAAGGCTAGTATACGTGCCAGCGAATACACAATTTCCCGTCCCTAACAATAATAAATTATTGTGCAGCATTTCTAAAACAACGCATATGTTAGAATTTAGAAATCTGAACAGTCCCAGGCCATCTACGAGTTCGTTGACATGTTAGGGTAAACGTGCGGCAAAGGTCAAGATCCGCACGCAGATGGAATGCACACCCGGAGTCGTGGATTCTCGGTGTAGACATCCAAGAAACACATGTCCTCTCAGAATATAAAGTGGCGACATTACAGTACATTCCAGTCCTGGAGGAACTGCCAGCTGGAGTCAGTCCAGGCCTCTCAAATATACTCACAGAACATAATTTTTCTCAACAAAAAATTCTCGAAATTTCGACATGTTAGTTTATTTCTCTACATGTTGTTACATTATAACGATCTGACAAATTGCTTTTTAGCTGCTTTGCGAAGGGTTAAATATCCACTTTTGTCTTCGAAACTGTCATCTTTGCTTAGAAGGTACCTAATGAATTCTGCTTTCAATTTCTGTAATAATACTCCATATTAGAAGTTAGCGAATTTGTATTTTAAATGCTCAATATCTTAAAGGTTTATTTAAAATAAAGGTTTTGCAAAAGTGATATAAATTTATTAGATTTTTAATGCTCTCCATTGCAATATTTCTAAATATATATATAGTTAATTCGTATAAAAATCTATACATCGCGATATTTCTCAAAAGATTTAAGTGGCCGTCTGCCCAGGCCTCCATGCAGTGTGCATGATTTTGTCCGATACTAGTTTATTTAAAAACAACTCAACTACGTGAGAGATGACTGCTAAGGATTAACATTCAAAGAACGTTAAAGCGAGTATATATTTTCCAAGTCCAGCGCTAATATTTGAAACAGATTTTATTGCTGCAGAAATGGCAAACGTGGGTGCTTTTACGGTCATTTAAATTATAGTATTCTTGGTTCAGAATATTTAAAAAAGATAATGCTGGGTACAACATAAAATAATTCATAATATTACGCCATAAAATTATAGTATCAACTCTGAATGTCTCCTAGATGCGAATTGTCGGCGGGAAGATTGCACCCCAGATGAATATCTTGCGACAAAATGCTAGGGTGAGATGTGATACGCGCACCGTGTTGCCCTTAACTCTCTGCACTTCTTGGACTCAAACGCACAGAATTCGTCTACCCAGGCTGCTGCCTTAACATTAAAATATTTTTTCTGACTTTGTAACGTTATAAATTCTAGACCTGGTAAGAACTTTTCATTTCCTTTTAATAGCATTTCCAGCAAACATGTGGCGGATTTTAACAAACCACGACATTATAGCATATGGTGGTGTGCCAACTTTCAACCATTAAGTTTCCTCAAAGAACAACGTGGTTTTCAATGGTACCAGCTTCTAGCATTGTTCAGCACTAACCACGATGTTCCTGTTTTGCAATAGGTTATAAACTCGGGAAGAAAAATTTCGCCAGTTCAATGACCCGTATGCTAGAATTCACTGTTCTATGCATACTTAAGCCTTGTCTATTCCTTCATTGTGTGTTGCTCCAGTGAGTAGCAGCTAACGGGTAAGCAGTCGAGTTTGGTTACATATAGGATAGTTGATTATGACATGCAAGTCACTGAACTCGCAAAAGTTTTCCTTCCCTAATCATAAACAAACCAATATACTCATGTACTCAAGATAACATGTACAGGCGTTTAATGTCTATGTTTTAACTTCGGAAAAAACATAGATGAATGACAGAATTAAAAACTTGAGTAATAAGAAGTATATTTTAGAGATAAGTAGGTTAGTCATAAAATCTGAATGTTCACAACATCAAGGTTACTGGCTAAGTAGGCCTACAGGCAATAGGAACAGACTTTCAATTTTATAGTTCGGGCTGAATGGATTATTTCGGACCTCGCTGTTAAAACGTAAGTAAAGCAATGAGAATATAGTAATTAGTAGACTTATAAAGACCGCTCCACTAGAATTTACAAAAACTTAGTGTTAATTACGGACGTCCATGTTACAAAATGCATTTATGTACCTCGAAAATCCCATTCTGGGGTGTATTTTATAGGTTAAAAATAGATAGCGGTTATCGGATGAGTTACAAATATTCTAATAGGACTCCCGACCTCAACTGTAACTGGATAAACTTATTTGTTCCACTTGTTAGCTTAGGCAGCAACAATGCTATTGTTTACGCTACGAATTAAACCGATTCAGTGGAAAAACTCTTAGTTATGCTCTTAAAGAGGATGCACCACTTGTTATGCAGAAATTATTCATTTTCATATCATAACTGAAGAGTCATAGGAACTACTAATGACTCTGTATGAAAGTTGGGCAAGGTGTTAATAGTGTAGACCACTTTATACAGGTATTTGCCATAACAGAGCAGTGATTCGCAGGAAGCAGTGCGACGTTGACCGGGCAATGAATGACTGCGCCACAAACACGAACACACTCGTGACTTGCATTGTTGTTGTTGTGAAGGTAGGGGAGGCGAATAGTCCTAGGTTTGCCGAGTCACGGAGGACACCCGGGTAAGACTGGATGCCAGGAGCCGTCACACGCTACTTGGTCCGCTGTGATTGTGATCATCTCCTGTCTATTGTCCGGCGACAAAGCCTGCCACTTGGCTCAGGCCGGGGCGCAACAAGGGCACAAGTCTCTTACATAACCGTTGTATTGTATTCAATTTACCAGATATACAATCTGACAGAGAATATGTCAACGTCATTGGCTGACTAGGGCCCATCGGAAAATTACCAGTGTGTTATTACTGATTCCGGATGGAAAAGTTTCAACAAACCCAGTCAGCGAAAAACCAGAGGTAATAAATGGATATTCACGTACTCAAATCTAAAGAACATGCATTCCGAAAGTTAATCAGTGAACATCATTCGATATAACCACAAAATTTTTAAGATAAAAATAATTTGCATTAACTTCTTTAATTGCATTACGTACACATATGCAACTCTGCTTCCTTACAAGTGATTGTATGTTTATAACTTTCAAACGTCTTAAGATTCAGCAGAAAATCACAGACATATGATGTCTCAGTATAAAAATAATTATCATTATCATCAAATTGGCGAAGTCTCTGCACAAATACACACTGTCATTACCCATTACGGAAAGCTGTTGAATTGGTGGAAGGCATTGAAACAAGTCGGTATAGGATTTTTTCACTTCTGCGAACATCCCGTGAGCCTGTAAAAATAAATACATTCGAGGAACGTTGCCGGAAAACCACATCGGGAAAACCGTCCCAAGAAGATTTGACTGGAATTTCAACCGCAGCCATTCGGATGTGATTCAATCGAGCTTCCCAAGGAATACGAGGCCGAGCCAGTGTAGTGGTTAGATCACTCGCATCCCACCAAGGCGATCTGCGTCTAATCACCAGCGTAGTCAATCTCGATGTTACCTATCTGGCAAATGTGTGGACGTTCTGGGAGGGTTTTTCTCGGGATGATGCTCCCGTCACCTCTTCATTAAATTTTACTATCATCATTCAGGGATCGCAGACGCCCACTGTCACCCACGCTACAAGACAGTGAAATCTGGTGTATGGTATTCTACCCTCGCTATACGATATCTGTAGGGGTAGTGATTTATCGCGGGGAAAGTTGACTGTTTGTTGGGCTTCAATGTAATGTATTCATTTGTGACGCTTTTATTTCATTACTATGGCCACAAACTTTTCGCGAAAATAATTTTGCCCCAGTTTGCTTCAATGCCTTACATGCACATCTGCAGTTCTGCTTCACAGTCAGTGATTGGGTGTTTTAACTATCACGTGTCTTGTGATTCTACCAGCATATTACAAACAGCAGGTGTTGCAATAACTTTATTGTGATTGGCGCAGTCAATTGAGAGACTAAAATCACAAAGCACGCTGCCAATATACATAAAGCAGAGCTGCAGATGTGCATGTAAGGCACTGAAACAAACTGGAGCAAGATTATTTTCGCGAAAAGTTCGTGACCCTGTTCATTACAGGTAATTTGGATAGTGGTAATTCTGGTACACTAAGACTGTCTCCGATCCGCCAGTGAACAGGTTAACCGTGCCACATAACCGTCGTCCAATCAAACATATCTCACGACGATATACTGGTTTGGAAAATACACTGGTTGAAAAGATTCTTGCAATTTGCCACCATCTCTAGGCGCGACAATAGTCGACTGTCGAGGTTTTATTTCTTTCGGCGAGCCACCGTAATTTTCCCGTGTCATTCGCGCCCAGGCCGGGATTACTGATTATCGCGCCTGCGTGAGTCATCAAGCATGACTAAATCTGCCCGACGCCAGAGCGAGCAGTGTCTTCAAACCAGATTATAATCCGCTGTTACGGAGGCACGCGCATTTTGAATAATTCATGGACGTTCTTGGGCTCCCCGCCAGCATTGCACTGTTTCATCTACCTGCATATTTTAGCTGATGACGGGACAAGCATCCGACAAAAATGTTGAAAGGAATGACTGCCATCAGAAGAGGCGTCGAGAAATGTCTGTAGCGTGATGCACATATGCGAGCATAAATCTGTCAACAGAAATGTTCGCGGCGGCTTCCTCTGGTAATAACAGGGCATTATGCAAATCAAAACGCCAATTCTGCAGAATATGGAAGTACAGTGAGTGATAATGTGCAGAAACATTGCAGACTTTCAAAAAAATTAATCTGTGTTTTGCCATAAAAACGCTACAAGGTTAAACCACATGCTAGTAAAGATTGATCCTGCACAGACAGCAGATAACAAGTTTAAATACTAGCACGTTAACTACTCGCCCAAATTAAAAAACAAAAAATGCAGTGAAGATAATAATTGCCACGCATATTAAGCGTAAACAAAATCCCTCCATGTCGCTTCATTACCTACATTCATACTAACTCATAGTTTAAACCATGATTTTATGGCGAACATATTTTTGAAAAATTTGGTTTCAATGCGTGATGCGCACATCTGCAGCTCTGCTTCATCATCTGTAATTGGATGATTTTACTCTCACTTGCCTTCGCAAATTACACACACACACACGGCGTCACAATAATCTTATACTGATTTGTGCAGTCAAATGAGGAACGTATCTGAAGTGCAATGACCACGAAGCAGAGCTATCGATGTGCATTCTTGATTACTTGTAAAATTAATGTTACTACTGTTCTGTTAACATTAATGTTCTGTTGTTTACAGACTTTAGGTTACATACTGCTGTGTTTTTTTTTTCGTAATTTATCTTAGTAGTAGCATATGCTACTGACGGAGAAAAAATATTTTCTTGAGCTTCGTTATGTTGGCAGCATAAATCTGAAATAAAATTAAATTTGCTATTATCATTTAGTTTGGTGCGGATACACATTGCGCGAGTTGTCCGGAATTTGTTGGCAGTGTATCTTACTGCAGGGTCGATGCTTTACTTTAAGCTTGGAAGTAAAGAGACTATTAGGCGGGCCGTATAAGGTTATACAGTGAAGTGGGTAGTGAAGGATGTCCAGGCGGTTTCATGGGTAATATAAACAGCTGGTGACCGCCCACCATCAGGCCTGGAGGATGGTAAGTCCAGATACGGCAGATCTCTCCTGCATGCATGTCTGACGAGCCAGAGGCGCTACGATCCGCCCGGGATAATGGCCCACTACTCGACAGCCTAAACGCAGCTTGCAGCCAGACCCACCAATCAAGCCGCGGCTAGTGGTGATGTGCCACGCTCACATCGCTAGCAGACTGCTATTTTTGCGTGGGGACCTCGCCAAGCTCTTGCAACTGCAACTCGGCCTCACATATCACGGTCCGCTAAGGAGATTTTCGTCTCTTCGAAGACTGTATCCGTTAAGAAGGATTAAGTATTTACATACTACAGTAAATAAAGGTCTCTTACCTACCCCAGAGCACTAACAATAGCAAAAGTATAAATAAGCATATTAAATTATATTAACTGAAACTCAGTTCCTGACTTACATATATATCACTACTGAGTATTTTTGTTCATCTCCTCTGCGCTGACCACATTGTTGCAGGATCATCTAGGCTGTTTTTAATAGTCTCTAAATTGTGAACAAATAAGTATTTTCATGCCAAAAGAATACTCGATAACATATATACTCATAAATGTTTCACTATATTTTCTTTCCTATGGCAATATTTTTCTTTTCTCTATGAATAAAACTATTTTTGTCCAAAAAGTGATATCGTAAAAGGACAGGGCATCATCTAACTCAATTTGACATATAAAGCCATGCTAAATAATTCATCTCAATGAAACATTGTAATCCTAACAATTTCAAATTTTATGACATGAAATTAATTTATGAATAGGTTTTTAATCACAGCAGAAACTGGGCCAATGTTGACGTTTTCTTGGTGTCTTAAATGTAATGGCAAAATGTCCAGTTCGAAATAACAATAAGCTAACAACAAATTCTTTATCCTTTTTGTAGCTGCATTTGTAAATAAATATCACTTAAACATTTTTGTTTCGAATAGTTATCTTTAAAGTTCGGCTTCACCCCCATCTTGAATAATTTTGATTTTTGCTTTATTGAAATTTTGAGATTAAAAATTTTAAATATGTGAAAATACAACTACAGTACAGGTATCACTGTTGAAGTGTTACCGTATAATTACGCTGATTTCAGTATAGCAATTTTCACATTCATAACTAGTTGGACTGGTTGCGGCCGATTCATTTCCTGTATTTTGTATTTCAGAGTAATTTGTCCTGTTTCTAAAGATGTCTAAACGACGTCATTTGTTATTTTTTGACACTACTGCTAAATTGATATTTGTTTTAGTCTTCTCCAATGTCTACAATTCATAAATAAACAAACTGAACAAATTTTACGTCTTCTGGACAGAATAAAAACACTTTCTGTAACTTCTCACAAAGTTTTCTAAGTTCTCATTCTAAAGTACAACAATCAGGTCTCGTAAACTTAGACAGGAACATTTACGTTTATTTCTTACTGAGTAGTTAATCGGAGCACGTTCTTTGATATAATTACAATCTTCTAGTTGACGGGCGTAGAAAACTTACATTTCAGAATGTGTCTGTTGGTCTGGAATGGAACACAGCATAAATCTATTTTCCAGGTGGCCAAGCTTTGTGCAGAGCTTTGGCCAATAGACATTCATTCGACAACTGCTCAACCTATGTGAGTGAATTAAAATTATAAAGTCTACTGAAAAATTTTTTCCCACATATTTACATATTTAAATATTTCAAGGTAATTTTCTCACTCCTAAAAATGGCCTAAATACTTATTTTCGTTGTCCTTCTCCGAAATTAAAAATTTGCTGCAGAATATTAACAGACGTATGGCCATGAACAATACACCTATAAATTAGAAATTGAAATACAAAATTATAACGATACCACTGAATGTCACGTAGAGGCAAACTATTAGCGAAAAGCCTGCATGGTATTTCAGTAAATTCCACCTAGAGGCTAAAGTGAGCCGTAATATGCATGGCTGTGTCGCCCTTAGTGATCCACACTGCTAGGCTGCTAACGCGTTTAATACGTTCATCCATGTGACCACCTTAATGGCAGATCTATTTAAACTACATAACCAGGTTGAGTGGGTAAGTTCGTGTGAATGTCTCCTGTTCTGTGCTATTTAAATATAAGAGGCAATCTTGCAAATCTTTTAGTAATTTAAATTTTGATCACGTCTCAAAGAAGGAAGAATAACAGCATTTCTATCTTGTCCTGCAAAGCAGACTGGACTCTCGTGACAAGCCTGTAAATCATCTTTGTGCCATCAAAGTGAAAGAATGCTCTAAATGGAACCACTTTAGGAAGACGCCAGTTTCCTCAGAGAGTTTCAAGGTTCCAGGTAATTCCAAACACAAGCGGAGGAAAAATAATTACAGCTCGCAATTAGTTCTGGTCGCTTGACTATGCATGAGAACAGCATATTAAAACCGCTCCCAATTAATTCCATGTCATCCGCATGCCCGGCAAAATCCCGGGTTTTTGATAAAGAGCTTAATGGCGGTAAATTGGCGGATGGGCTGGAGCGACCGCCTGGACAGGTTGAGATCATCTTGAAATAAAAGCGTTTACTTGCAACGTGGGACAGGCAGGTTCATCAGCCGCGACGACTTCTTCCTCTTCACTCTTGATGCTCCCTTATATGGGCTCGGCAAGGCGGTTACTTGCTGCTTCACTTGCTTCAATACCGCATATAAACTAGACGCTCCCAAACCTGATTGGCCAGCTCATCCTGGTACAGCTTGTTTTAGCGAGCAGGAGTAGAGGTTTGATGCCGTGTACACTCGCATACCAGAGGGCGGTGGCACTACGTACAATTGTATCGAGGATTTGGACTCAATATATACATAAGAAACCATAACATACTGAGTGCATGTTAGAGTTGTATGGAAATATCACAATGAAAGCCGATAATTAAAACGTTTTCACGTTTCAGTTTTCGTCGAAGAGGGGTTGATAATTCTCATTATATACAGTTTTAAAAATTAGTCGTTGATGTTTTATAGGCCTTAATCAGTAATACAAAGAGAAACTTTCGGAAAAAATGTTTCTGTATCCTAAACAATAGCTTCATAAACATGGGATTCACAGTACATCCTTTATTTAGGTTCACTTCTCAACCAATATGATGCAGTAATTTACCACACGAGCAACCCTTTCTAGCGCAGAAGCCTCGCGATATAGGCTTCTCTGGTTTGAGCAGTTACCTGTACGTGGAACAAGAACAAATATGAATACACTCCCGGAAACATTGTATTTGTCGTTTTTAAAATAGACTTATTGAGTTTGCCTATGTTGTCACTTCAGGTTTTGTCACCAGTTTTTGCAACTCACTCTGCCCGTCCATCGCGCCGCATGCTCTATAGTTTGTAGATTTGAGAAAGGCTTAAGGCGAGGTTATAGATCACGTGTAATATCAGTCGTTCAGCTATAAAGTTGTGCTCGGTCAGGGCGCCATTCTTCATGGAGGTTGTCTGTTAGCCATGAGAGGTTATGTTGACCTGCGGAACCACATGGGAGAGTAACATGACCTTTACACTTACTGCAGTCCATCTTCTCTACATAGAATTGTGCGGGTAGCTCTTACAGACTCCCCAAACACATGAGCAGTGTTGCAAGGTTGACAGATAAATACCTCAGCGTAGGGATATATTTTATCAAAAAGGGACTAAGGGATATTTTGTGTAATTTGCGTGAAATGTATTTATTTTGTGAAATTGTAATTTTAAATACGCAATCTATACTTTTTGCAGGACCATTCATAATACATTCATTACGGAAACTATATAACACCTAAAGTATTAAAATATATACCCACAACTGAAAATTTCTAATCGCTGAACATCTTGAAAACTTAATTTGATTGACTTCTTAAGGAAGGCTTATTTTTTAATCAGGAGCACGCCATCGTCAATGAATGAATACCACTTTTAGGCTATTGGTAGTAAAACCTCATAATGTTTAATGTATTTAAAATTTTAAATGTAATTTTTACAGCCTTATATAAAAAAATAGGACTAAGCCTACGTGTTTAGAGTCAGATCATTTTGCAAAATAAAATATTTTTAAGCAGTCTTGAGGTGTGATGTTGGAAAGCCTGCATTTGGCGTTATACAGAGGGACAACAGACGGCGCAAGCGAGGGTTGGACGGGAGACATTGCACACATGCATGGGGCGGAACGATTGGCAACAGACTTGACATTCCTCGACGGTTATGTCACCCGCCTGATCATGCAGTCACATCGCACGGCTGGCAACCGTGTGTACCGAAGTTTGGTAGTTAACATGTGATAAAACCAGTTGGAAGTTCTGCTGTAACACCTAAACATGAAAAAGTTTTCATGGGCATGTCGTGCCAATGATAAGTTATTAATTGATTTGAACGGTGTTGTTTTGGGAGTGAAACTAGCTGAAACACGTGTTATTAAAGTTGGTTTCAGATGTTGATTTTCTATTGACGTATGTTATAATAATTTTCTTTGCTAAAGCATGTCCTAAATATATTACAACAGAATAATGTTACACACAAACACAAAACGATTCACAAACGGAATGATAGAATATTAGTTGTGAAGAATAGTTAGTCTTAAGAACAGCTTTAAGTCGGCTGAAATCACACGTAGGTGTCTTCTCCAGAGCTCTAGAGACAGAGAGACGGAGACAGACGTACTGTAGCATGTAGCTCGAAATAAAAGAAGTTCAGGCTAACAATTGTTTACTTGAACAAGTCCTATTACTACCAAATGTACAAAAATATAAGATAAACGGAAGTTATTACTATTTCCTAAATGTCGAACATCCGCTGCATTCGAGGATTTACTTAATATTTGGTGACTGAATCATTTCTTTAATTATCTTGTGGGCATAGCGGAGAAATCATTTATTTATCTGAGACAACATTCTTGCAAACTAAATTAAATAATGAACTTTATTAATGTTATACTTTAACTGTCCGCAATGCATGCTCAATTGTACATGCTTAGTATGTTCCGACAAGAGAGAAGTGATCCACTAATTTAATTACAGTGTCAGTGCTCCACATCAACATCAGTAAAATAAAAAAATACAGACATTTTCAAATCAACTCTTTTGCTGTCGTCGTGACTGGATGGTGGAATTACAATTTTCGAAACGTTCTGTGACCCCCAGACGTATTAAGAGCACTCCTGTTTTAATATATGTATTTCATGATGCATCCCCTCATTCTGGAAGTAAACTAAAGGTATTTCCATGACTTATAAGTGCTAGATCAGAAATTAAAACATTATGTTTACTGTCTTATTACTGGCATTTATATGTGGTTTCGTATTTCCAAATCAATATAGACAAACGATTCAAACATAACACTTCCGCAACAAAAAAAACAGTTTATTGTTAAAATTTTCTTCAGTGGTACACTGTGATTTCTTCAAACAGCACGCAGCAACACACCAAAAATTACTGCGAACTTCTACAAACTAATTTAGTACTGTTATACAATTTCGTGAAAAATATATTTAATAGCATAATCTAGTTTTTACATATTTTTTGCGAAAAGGAGCCAACTCTCAAACATTTTATGTGGAGATAGTGATGGGAGTTACATGGCATAATTTTTGGTAGTGATATTACAATTAAAACAACTTTATGATTTTTAGAATTCTCTGCCCATAAAAACAAGGGGAAAAATTTAATACATCTCGGATAAGATGAACTGAAAACGTAGTTACTTTTAAACAACTTTACACATTATTATTATTCAATAATGACAACATTCAACGTGTCCAATAAGAATAAAAAACATCGACAGATTATAATTTGAATTTAGTCACCAGTTCATTCTAACAAAACCAATCTATATTTTAATAAACATGTTGAAATATATTCTTTTCTGTTAATTCAATTCAGAGGCTTATTAAAAATAAATTAGTTGCACCATTACTCAAATTTTTTTCTCAAGAACTCATACAGAACCAGGGAAATAAAATGTAATCGACTACTTGTAGCAACGTATAACATATGGTGTGTGGGCTAACACGTGTGGTTGTTTCTGTGTGCTTGTAGCGGCAAAGCCAGCAGTGAAAGGCAACGACCTGGACGAGCAGCGACAGATCCAGCAGTGGCAGATCGCAGTGAACCTTCCTCCAGGCCAGGCCCCACCCCCTGGCCAAGGACCACAGGGACAACAGCCACCACCTCCTGGTGGCTCGCCTCCTGGTAGTGTATTCATCGGCTACTATCCTCCACCTTCAGGGTACCCACAACAGCCGGGCTATCCTCCCCAGGGAGGTCAGCCTGGGTACCCCCAGCCTCAGCCAGGATATCCTCAACAACCACCCCAGGGCGGCCAGCCAGGATACCCTCAACAACCACCCCAGGGCGGCCAACCTGGATACCCACAGCCTCAACCAGGTTATCCTCAGCAGCCACAGCCTGGGTACCCTCAACCTCAGCCAGGTTATCCCCAGCAACCACAGCCTGGCTACCCCCAGCCTCAACCAGGGTACCCTCAGCCCCAGCCGGGCTACCCTCAGGGAGGCCAACCAGGATATCCTCAGCAGCCGCAGCCAGGCTATCCTCAGCCCCAGCCCGGATACCCTCAGCCAGGACCACCCCCACAGCAGCCAGCTCCCGTCTCACCCGAACAGCCCATCCCACCTCCCCCTGCACCCGAGCAGCCTGGCGCCGGTCCTGCGGAGTACCCAGGAGTTCCGCCGCAAAATCCTGATGGCACACTCATCACCACCCAGCCAGAGGGCGGCGAGGACAACGCACTTCCCGCCCCCGCAGAACCCGCCCCCGCCCCTGGTCCTGAGCCTCTGCCCGCCCCCATCCCTGCTGAGCCTCTGCCCGCCCCAGGTCCTGAGCCACTGCCTGCTCCCGGCCCTGACAGCGGCAGCAACGAGCTGGGTATTGGCGGTATCACGGCCGAGGAGATGGCTGAGTTGAAGAAAAGCTGTACTGGTCCTAGGGGACAGTTCCCGCACGCCACAGCCTGCCACAAGTACGTCAACTGCTGGGATGACATCGCCATCGAGGAGGCTTGCCCAGGAGGACTGCTCTTCGGTGACAAGGGATACTGCGACTATCCTTTCAATGTCGACTGTGGCAACAGGCAGATCGAGAGTGAGTATTGTATCCCCTTACATCATCCTTCACTCTTATAGCGTGTCTAACCTGTGCACTGACGTTGCTTAGTCTGGCAGAAAAGTGCATCAACCCTGTATCTCAAGGTTCCTGGTCCAAGTATCGTATAAATCACGAGTGTAGTTGCCATATTAGATATTACTTTTGTCCATACGTATATTGCACAGGCCTTGCCCCTAAATTTCTCTTTCATAGGGCATAATATTTTCTATTTTGAGTTAAGTACTCAATATAATTGACAAAATTTTAAATTTTCGTACACTTTGAGTACCAATGCTTCTCCTTCATTAAAAATTATTGAAACTATTTTTCAGTTTATGTAATTGTGTGATAACATATCATAAAAAACCATCTATCAAAACCTAGGCACGTAAGAATAATTTTAGTGTCATGTAAAATTGGCAGGATTCAAATAGCAATATGTATCAAGTTCGTTGAGTTTGCGAAATTAAAGTGAATGTCATTTAAAGAAAAAATTTTTTCTGTCTTGTTTTCCCACAAGTATTGTTCTCTCTCTCTTAAGCACTTCTATCAGCATGCCAAAATTATGATGTTCATGTTTTTAATTTAAGAAATTAATTTTTACTAGAGGACACAGTAAGTTAACAAATATGTGGACACATGAATTTGCTAACAGTAGCAAGTGTGTAGAAAGTCTTTGTGAATGTTGTGTCTAGAGCCTGTAGCTCTGGCAGAGAATGCTGAGTGTCCGACGGCATATGGTCGCCACAGAAGTAGCGAGGCTTGCAACATTTTCTTCGTCTGCTTGGGCAGCAAGCCGATCAAGTTCGAGTGCCCTGACACTCTTGCATACAACCCGGTAAGTAGCAGCATCGAGGATCCACGTATTCTTGGCACCAATAAACTACCGAACCAATTGGAAAAAGTTGTCTATACACGTATGAGAAACCTAATAGGGTTTTCCATTTGGACACCCATTATCTTATATATTTGAGTTGTGTACTAAATACCTGTTGAGATGACATTCTTTGCTTGTTTTCTACGTCGTCGTTTACTTGTAGGTTTGTTATTTGTCAATGCTCTACTGGAAGTATCTAGTAAATTGTTAGGCAATAGCAATTGTAGAGGAAATGTAAATGCGTTTAGATTCATGTATACTCTAAATTGAATTCACTAGCTGTGCCAGTTTTTTTTTTTTTTTTTTTTTTTTAGAAATAATTAGGGACCTGCGAAATTCGTTTTAGTATTTGGTGACTGGCTAGACTTCACTGCTTTGTACCACCTGTGATTCCACTAGCCACGAGATTCAATGTGTGAACACTTTACTGTAGCTTGGGCATTCTGTCATAGGATTTTCAATGATTTTACGGGTGCTTTCTGCGCGGCAGACAACGAAACTTTTGGTGAATGGGAGACGTCGAATGTTTGTACAGTTGTTTAGAGTCTTGTCTGCTGGTAAATAAGGTAAATTTGCATGCCTCTGTTAATAATATAAACTAGTGGTGAGTGGACTCACAGTTGTTTCCAGTCTTTCTGATTGGCCAGTTGTATGTTGGCATGTATTATTGGGAGATGGCAGAATCTCGTGAGGTATGTGTGTTGTAGGAACTGCACATCTGCGACTACCCGTACCGCGTGGACTGCGAGGGTCTGCCCATCGTGCCAGTGAACTCTTCCTCCGAGGAGGGCAGCACTGAGGAAGGTGCACCAGCCGCCAGCGAGGCCCCTGAAGTACCACCACCAGCCCCCGCCCCAGCACCTTCCCCTGAGCAGCCCACTGATGCAGGCAGATACTACTACCCTTCTAACTCCCTACAGAACGTGCAGCAGAGTGAGTGCATCACACCATTTTAAGACCATACTTGGAATTTCTTAATTTTGGTGCAAAAATCCTACACATTTTTAATGGAATACTTCGTAAAATTCAAGACTAAGAGCAGTCAAACGATGCACAATTCTACGTTTGCTTTTAAAAATAATACACTGTTCGTAATGAACACATTCCATTGCTTAATTTTGGCTTAATTTTAAGACAAATATTGTGGTACTGTGGGTGCAAAACTCTGAATTATACTAGGTTTCTTGCTACAAAAAAATTATATACAATTTATGGTATATTTGTAACAAAACAGCGTAGATATCTTTCAAATGAAAATTTTGTTTCTTTGAAATATATAGGCCTATATTTTCAAAATAACTGTAAAATTACCTGTTGTGGCCTAAACTTCTTTCGCTCCTGCCAACACCTAAACGTATCGATAATCTATGTGAGAAGTAACCACGCTAAAACTCTAGACATTAAACTTTGTTTAAAAAGTGACATTCTTCTAAAGCTGTTGGTTGTGTAGTCGTTAACATGCTATTTAGCAGTTAAAAATGCATTGGCTCATTTTAAACTCCCGCAGAAAATTTTAGTTAGGTTTATCATACATTAAATATTGTATAATTTATGCGATATAACTCAAATTAAAATTGGTACATATTCAACCTCATTTCCTTATTTTCGTTGATATTGAGTATAACCCCTTGCTGTGTGAATAATATTCTCTTACTTGTAAAGGAAATGTTCCGTACTCCTTTACATGTAAAATATTTTTGTTTCCCTTGCATATAAAGGAATTAACCTGTACTATAATGTACAGAATCTCAAAGCTTAAGTATTACAGCTTAGATTTTTTACAGATAAATAATTTCTAACAGTATTAATATTGTATCTTGCCACTTCCGTGTTTTCTCACAGTGTTAAATTAATTCTGTTCTTATTTCTCTGTAACTCGACACGTGCTTCCATTCATAAATTCTTTCTTCAGATAGACCAGGAGTTATATAACCGGTTTCTCTAGTCTGGACCGCGGGTTTTCAGTCATGCAAGACTTACTTCGGTCATTTTGTGGATGATACTATATTACGCAGAACAATATATTATGCACAAGTGTGTTTGGTGTTTTTGACTCTATTAAACCACCAGAGTGTGTTGACTGAATATTTTAATTTTTTGTGTTTTGATCTATTACTCAGAACTCGTATTTGTAGACCTTCCTTTAATTTTGTTCAAGTGTACAAATGTATTTATTATTTTTTTTAAATATATTTGTGGCTATATATGAAACAATGTTTCAGGATTTGAACAGACTTACCTTCAGAATAAATATAACTTTAACCATGGTAAATTTTAAATTTAAAATTCGCATTCCGACTTGTATAGATGCTTATGAAAAGTTACCTGCTATAGATGGCTAGGTTGTCTGGTTCACAAGACAAGAATACATATCAACATAGGTTATCCAGGTTATAACAGAAAACTTGCAAGTTATTTCACTCAGACCACATTTCATATTATTCGAGTTGAAGTTTAACCAAGTGATCTTACATGCACGCGTCTTATGTTGAAAGAGATAAGGGGCATATTTTTTTTAATTCTTACGGTAAGCAACTAGTATTAACATTGCCACATTTCATGTTTCACAAAACTAAATCTATAAAGCCATATGAAATATATTTATTGGCGGTTTCAGCCTGCTAGAAGGAAACATCGAAAGAAGAACCGAACATTGCCTAAAACAAAGTTTTCTCCCCATAATCGCCAAGAGTAATTTGACCCCATCCCGTCCCTCGTCAAGCTTTGAGCTATACAACCTGCAATGGTTTCTAGAGATCGCTCCAGGTGACTGCTGGGATGGATCTAATACAGGACATGGCCGATTCATCTCCCAGTTCCTATCCTTTCGCGTCAAGCTATGTTTCACCGACTCCAACGACCTCGCTGTCGACGAGACTTGACTATACTGTTATCCTTCACTGTAAAAGTTTATTTGTGTAATTAACCCCCCTGTTTAGGAATGTATGTATGACTAAATGGTTTCCCACTCACCCTATAAATTTTAGGAAACAGTCAAATGCATACTGATACCACCGGGGTTGTGTATAGGTCGTTCGGGATGAAGTGAGCACTAAAATTTTAACCTTCGAAAAATAACACTAGGCGTAATTGCACATAATTCAACATTAACTCTAGTTGCCTTACTGCTTATATGGTTGGCAGCGAAATTAGGCAATATAGTTCCATGTGTTTATTTAAATTGACCAATGCAGAAACAAAATAAACAGAAATCTACATAATTGTATTTAAAATAATTAAGACATTTGTTGTATTGTACTATATTGATGCATACAGACTGCACAATTCATCTTAACACGCGCAAACATCAAGTGACGTGGGGTCGTATGACTTGTCTAGTCGTTAGTAGTTACGCGCGGAAAGATACGAATTGACTGAAAAATAGAGAATTAGCAGTTCTTTATTGACTGCTCCATTTATTCTGAACCACCTATAGTAGCAATGCTAAACTTTGCTTTCTTTTTGAGCTGAGTATGGTAACTGCCTCGTACTGAGTAAGGGAAAAATACCTACATTTCTGTTTAGCAAGTATTTTTGCAGTGTATTTTAGCGAACCTATAGTACAATTATTGTCATCAAAGCAGATGATGAAGATGCGAGCTAATGTCATGTTTTCTTGCCTCCACAGCTTTCTATCAAGGCGCTGTATGCAAACCTAACACCATCTACCGACTGAACAAGAGTTGTACGTCTGTGTCGCTGTGTGTGAATGGCCGCACAACGCTCGTCAACTGTTCACGTGGCTACAGCTACGACATACGGTCTCGCCGATGTCAACCCACCTTCACTGCGCGCTGGTCAGTACTATCTTTATATACGGGATGAGGCAGGACCGAGTATGTTAACAGTCCGTGCTGATGTATCCTCAAAGATTATGTCCAAAATATGTTTCTAATTTGTCTTTAAAGTCGATTTACTGGGAGTACTGCTACCTTGAAAACAGACTATAAAATTTAACGTCTACCACTATAATCTGAAATACAACTTGTCATTACGAATAGACTCTCTTGGTGGTGCCAAAACAATGTAAAACCTTTAATTTTTAATTACTTTGAAATAAATTAGACTCCAAAGTACATTTCCAAAGTAGAATTTATCCTGCTATAATCGTTTAACGGAATATTTGAAAACACATTTTCAACTAATTTATCACAACGCAAATTAACATACTCGGTCTTGGCTCACCCCATGCAAGATGTGACACAAAGAACGTACCGTAAACAAGGGTTACTTGAACTATGCAGTATAACTTCGTCCCACTCAATCTTTTTATATTGTTGTGAAGAAATGTTAAAGATAAACTGAATGGTTCATATGAAATTTATTTTTAACACCCTCTCCGGTCACATATTTCTTCACCAAATCACCCAAAAAGTAAAATACTTAGTGAGAGAAATTTACTTTTCATACTAAGAGTAACCATGGCCTACAGTAATGTATTTAGTATTTTAGTATGTTGAGTACATAGATTTTTTCTTATGGAATAAGTGGTAAACCAAAGAAATAACATAGATGAAGTGGAATGTACCGGATCCATAGGGATTAACCTGGTACATCTTACAGAGTTATTATTGCCTACTTATTTTGACATTCACCAGGCTCCGTGCAAATCTACTACCCACCGCCAGCTCGAGCGATATTATAGGCCGTCTTGTAATTCAATCGCCACTTTTAGTTAGCAAATTTGTCACGTGGCCCGATTTCGCCCATATATATATATTATAAGTTTTTGGTTCTTATGCATACATTTTTAGAACATAATCTTGCTAAAGAAATAATACTTGACCGCATTCCACTCGAACAGCAGAAATTAACTAATGCCTTAATTAGTGTAATGGCGATTGGAAAATGTCCACATTCACGAATAAGTTGCTTTTGTTGGTATTAAATGTCAAAGACGTACAATACTTACTTGGTTCAGGTACAGGTAGCTCTTGTTGAGAAATCATGTAGTTCGGTACCGTCGCAACATTAGGAGCACAGAAACATGTAATGTGGATGCTTATAATAACTTCAAACTAAAATATTATATATTTAGTAATTATAGTTCATGTACTAGGTATCAGAAACACACTCCATGCAACGAAATAAAATCCTAAATAACTTTTGTTCCTACTCAAACTAATGATTTAGCTTACGCACATGACAGTTCTCAATCACATATTATCAAATTGAATAGAGCCTAGAATCTATTATTGTGATGCTTTACGTTCGTATTCTTAGCCTTCTCGCTTGGTGTTGTAAGAGGGAGAAGTGCTACTCCCTCCAGTAGTGTTTTTACCTTTCTTTAAGATTCTTCTGCTAAAGTCTTTGAGTAGGAATAAATAAAATCTAAATTATTATCACAACATTATAGCACATGCAAAGGAAATCGTTACCTTAATTCATTTTAATTTGTGATTATAATTAAGTTAATTTGTGAAAACTTATAGATTACTGTAAATCGTAACAACAATTTAATATTACTCTGAGTTTTCAATTACAAATTTTACGGTTAATTCTTCATTTCAAATGTGTTCTGGGATTCAGGTCCCATTAAGGGTATATATTTAGGCAGAAAATATTATATTTTATTATGGTCTTGTCAATTTGGCAGGGTGATTATATGTAAGTATATTTTATGTCAAAAATTAAAAGAAAATAATAACTATAAATTGTGCTTGTAGTCATAAAAAAATCTATCGTTTTAAATATATTTAGGAAAAGTTTTATACTAATGCTGTGTGTACAGAGTGGTTACATGTACGGAAGTCTTTTGAAGTCTAATAATTCAACTGTAGATCATTTGCTCCCCTGCTTATTTTACATAACATAACAAGCCGTCAAAGAATGACACAAATACGACAACTTTTTATTCATGTGCTTTTCTCTTTCAGTTACATTCTACAATATATTTGAAAAATATGCTCATCTAAACCTTACTTAACTGAGTAAATCTGCTTTCTGACATCCTATGTTTGAGCTTGATAACTTTTTTATTAAAAGTTGTTTTTTATCAAATGTTGGGTATATTCAATTATTTATAATGAAATAAGGGCGAAGGTGAAATTTGCTTTACTAACTATAGGATAATTCTTAAAGTAAAAAATCAGATTGTTCCCTAGAATAATCTAATTTATGAATGGTAACAAATTATCCGTTGTCACTTGAATAAAATATATGCCTCAGCTTTGCAGTATATTTATCATAAGACGAAAATTTTAAAATCATATTTCAAGGTACTTACTAAAACAGCTTTGTTAAAACATTTTAATTCTGTTTGATATTATTTTAATTTAACTCGTATTGGCTATTGAATGGTATCTTGGCTTTTGTTTGTAATGTGACTGGTGTACTTCAATTACTTTTCTGCATTATCTATGTAATTCTTGATTTTTTTTTACAGCTAATGAAAACAATGAAGACGTCTGGCAACAAAGGGCATAAATCAACTCTTCGACCAAGTGACAAATGGACGTGGCAACATCGCCTTTTTATCTTTGGACATGAACACAACACGCAGTAGTAAGGGCAATAGGCCAGTTCTTCTGCGGACACTGCCATTTGTTTTAGCCCAAGCCGAATGTTTGCTTCGCTAGGGCCAAACTTTATTTAATTTTATATAATAAATAGCTCTCTCCGCGGAAGAAATTACTTATTACTATTCTGTCCAGAGTTAAGAGTACAACAGAGGGAGTGGAAAATATTTTACAATTTAACAGGCATTTAAAATGCAATGACTGTCTCAAACACCTCAAAGGAATTTGTGTGCAAGTGTAGTGCGGTGAATAAGAAAATGTGATTAGTTTTGTAAATAATCAAATCAAATTTAAATTGTTATTAAGTTTGGAAAAACAAGAAGTATTTTAATCAGACGCAAACTATTTCCAGTGAAATTTGCTCAAATTCGTTAACCTACGAGATCCTTAAAACTGTGTTTAATTACTTTCTTTCGGAAGAGGAATGAAGTACCTGTTGATGTTTTGTGTGATGTTGTTATGTCATTGCGTAAAAAAATGGTTATGTGACAAACTAACACGCTAGTTTAGCTTATCTTTAAGCCAACTGTCTTTACTGTACTTTTGTCACAGTAAATGTACAGACTGGTACGCCATATTACTAATTAAATGCAATTTGAATACATTTTGGTTTTATTTTTACCAAATATCCCGAACCCTACAGTAACGCATTTAGTGTGTAAAATTTGTACAATAACGAAAACTAGATAATGAGCTTTTCAGAAAAAATAACCAAGTAATGCTTGCGCCAATATATATGGACTACACAAGTGTTTGTGTTCTTTATGCACTTTATATGAAATATACTACACTATTTAATTTCGAAAAAAGTCTTAATGCTTTACGCAACGTCTTTTTTTACAAACATTGATTATTTTCTTAATGATTATTAGAGTATATTTTATTTAAGCATTGCAAACATATTCATGAGATAACTGACAGGCTAAGTGAATAAATTCTCACCATCTACGAGAATCAGATACCTATTGTATTTAATCTTAAATTTATTTTTGTTTATAAACCTTGAATTCACAATCACGATAATCTACATTCATATACAGTTTGCATTTTTAAAAAAATGTTATGAACGCTGTGAGTTTAGTCACCTCCAAATAAGATACAAAGTCTTTTGTTATTTTATTAACTCAAAAGTAGGATACAAAATAATATTCCACTGATATTGTTACGTCTTATGACGGCTTTGCCCTTGAATATATTTCCCCAAAAAAATTAATTAGCAAATTTTACTTGTTTTCGTCATTTAATCACGCCATATCTGCTGAAAATTAGACCTTTGGCAAAAACACACTTAAAGTTATAGAGATAAAGCGGAATAAACGGTTCACAGAACACTTACAAGTGGTGGATTCGAAGCTAGACAAAAATGTTCCAATCCGTGATCTAACCAGACAGCGGGTATTCATTCTAGTCGTATCCCGTGTGTTTTTTACTGTCAGTTTTGTATCTTGACGTTTACAGCGCCTCTCCAGTTGACAAAAAGTGAATGAGTTAGTGAGATATTTTGGTCAGCGCTTAACATCGAGGTCTTTAGCGCTAGTGAGGGGTGGCATGAGCTGAGTATGGAGCAGGGGGGAACGGGAGATCCCTGAGAAAACCCGTCGACCAACGGCATCGTACGGCCCGATTCCCACATGCGAAGATCCGGGGACCGACCCCGCCGGGAATTGAACCCGGATCGCTTTGATGGGAGGCGAGTGGTCTGACAATTCGGCCACCGTGGCCACTAAAAAAAATGTAAACGAAAACGCACCGTTACTTCATCTTCTATAAAAACTAGAAAACGTTCAAGTATGAATAATAGCAAACCATGTTTCAAAATATTAAAAAAAAATTCAGTAACAAATATATAACATGTATGTGTTCTACAGCAAAAATAGTAAATGGCAATAAACAGTCCCGTTCATTATGAAGCTTGCATAGCAAAATGTAACCGTGTTTCAAGGTTTGCACTTAATTTGTCGTATCGCCGGCTGAAGAACTCCTTTCTTAGTTACAATTTGGTACATCAATTGATTTCATTTGTTGACTAGGTGAAACAAAATAAGTCGCACAAGCAAATGTGAACGTGTTTCCAGTAAGTGCATTGGAAAACGCACGAAGTTGTAATGGTTACCATGGTGCGACACTTGAACCAGAAACAATTTTGCTATACGTGAGGCTGAGCTGCATGGATTACCCGTCAACCTTAGAAACAGCTGACACTCGCAATTGTTTAGACTGGTGACTACCGGTACCGTCCCTACCATCCCCTCCTCATCTTGTAACTGGAGAGGGAAAAGGTGGGGAGTGAAGCGTGACGATATTTTGTTTCTTTATAAAGTACACGGATTCCTGTTTATGCTGGTATTTATAATATAATTCCTTCAATAATTTCGGGAATCTGTTACACACACATACATACATGCATATGTATATATAAACACACATACGCCTGTGTGTGTGTTTGGAAATTGATTTTACTATCTAGCTTTATATTTACAAAAAAATATATAATTTTGGTTGATTATTGACTTTACTTAGGCCTACAATTGTTTAGGTCGGTAACTAACCGAAATCACATTCTGTTTTCACTTTGAAAAAATAATCTATATAGTAAATACAGTTTTACACAATATCTGCCCCGTTTTAGGATTCAAAACTATTATTCTACGAAACAGCGTAAACAATAATATGTGACCTCACAGCGGCCATTTAGGAATATGTATGTTGAGATTCCAAGAGCTGGAAATGCGTAATAGGTCCAAACAAGATGGACGACACAACACTCTAATTTCATGTGGAGGGTAACTAAACATGCGTGTCGTCATCTCGTCGATGGCTTCCCTCCACGAGTTATTCAGTTATGACAGTATCAAATTAAGTTATAAAATTAATTATTAATTACTAATTAAATATCAAAGTCAAAGATTAGGATTCTTCGCCAAGATGTTAATACTAAAAAGGACTGTGAATCACATCCATCTCGCTCTGAGACAACTAGATGTTAAGAATAGTGGCTGATCTGAATTAAGAATAACTACAACCACTAATATTTGGTTGAAAGAATTTGTCACAAATTGTTTAACTGCACATCTGCAGCTTTACATCAAGGTAATTGACAGTGTATTTTTGGTCGGACTCGTCTCTCATCTGGCTGAGTCATTCAGAATAATATTACTGTTAACACCACACGTCTGTGATTTACAGGTAGAACCCTAAGACACTGTGAGCTAGAAACACTCAATCACTGGCCATGAAGAAGAAATTCAGATGTGCACATAAGCTGGAAGAAAATTCTTTTCACCAGAACTCAATGGCTCTAGGTACACATGAGTGTAACATTATTTGGATACTATTCTTTACCACATATAATTCCTGTACCTTGAGTACGTTTTAAACCAACTTGTATCTATGGAAGCTCTTCACGCCCCTCGGCACTTTGTCAGGCAGTCACCTTAACAATGAGGCATACAGCGCTGGTGATGAGTGATATAATGTCAGTATGAAGTAAATGTGAGGCAAACACATCTAGTGCGTGGGAAAAAATGATTATGGAGTAACAGTAGGATGAAAGGAGGGAACAGGAGTACCCTGAGAAGAGAAGATAGCTAATGAATTACCTCTTTAGGTATTTGTATTCAACACATGATCAAACCATAGGCTTACCGAGGTATAAAATTTATAATTTGTTTTCTTTTATGAATGCCTTTGGAAATTTACAACTAGTCTTCCACATCAATAGCCCATTATTATACGTTCGTTATATTTTTACTATGCTTTTATTAATATTTGTTTATTTTACTATGCATTGCTCACCGAAATAATTATTAAAATACTGTACTCCCTGGAACATAATGGGAAAAGTTTAGGCGTGATGATTTTATATAAAGGGAGAATTCATAAGAAACAGTACACGTCACAAATAAAATGTACACAGTAAACACGTTTTCTTTACAACAAATAAAGTTAATTCTTTGAGGATATTTAGTTTGCGGGCAAGAAATTTGGCCTTAGAGCAAAGAAAATAGTTAAAAATTGTAAAGAGTAAATTCTAAACTATCTAAGTTTCAAAAATGTGCTTTCGAGCAAAAGGGAAACATAGCGATGCAAGAGTATTTGTACATATGAGACATGCAATCTTTTAACTTTCATTAGAACTTTTAAGAAAATTATTGCGGCTTAGCTCTTACAGCAAAACATAGGCACTGGCTCATAGTTAATGTTGATGTTATTAACTAAATTCGGTGTCTTTTGGCACTTAGATCTTTTAGAAATTCCACTCTACAATTTATGTTTGTGGTTACTATAGTTTTTCTTTAAAAAGATTTCTTTGAGAACAATAGCCTATCAGTTCCTTGGTAGAAAGATAATGCTTTTTTCAACGTAAAGACTTTGTTGAAAAAACTACGACTTACTTTAACGGTACAGTCTCAATTAAAATTTCGTAATAGCAACACAATTTTTGTAACAATTTGACCTACTGTAACATTTATACAAACAGTATCGTTTCGCAAAATTTACATTGCAGTGGCTCATATTTAAACATTTTCCATTGTAACAGCAAATATTTTAGTGGCACAGAAAGTGTTTTTAAATGTACTAGTAAAATGTTTTCGTGTATGAACACTGCTGTATTGTATCCTAATATTAAAATGCTCAGTTCGTAACTGCGCTATTGTGCTGTCAATAACTACACCTTCACTTCATTTCTGTTTTCTGACTTATAGTAAAATTCCATTTTGGTTTCAGTATTTTTGACATGTTTGCAAACACAGCGAATGGGGAAAGTGAAATAATTGCGATAATGTTCAATTGAATATTTTTGTGTATGATATTGCTTGCAAAATGTTATACCTCAGAATAGCTTCCACACAAATGACGGCACTGCTATGAGGTTCATGTTTTGAGAGCCTACGTTCGGGTGAGTGACTTCCACGGTTGAAAACATGTAAGTACAAGGAAATAATATTTTGTGGCAGCTACAAGGCTTTGCGTTAGTATCGAGACAGCCAAATAATGGTTTTTGTGCTCACAACAAAAATAAAATGTGGTTACCACTAAAATATTGTGTTCACCAAAACTGCTTTGTGTTCACTACAAAACAATTGACTGTCTAAATAAAAAAAATATTTAATTCTGAACAGTTCGAACCATTTCAGTCTTTCACCGTAGTCAAATAATGAGTTTTCTTCGAAGAGGTGTTTGAATTTCTTGTATCAAGACAAAATATCAATCAAAAATACGTTACATAATTTCAAAATTAAAGTTTCTTTAACAATTAATACTAAGTATTGCGTGAGTCATGTCCACAAATATTCCACAGTGATAAACTGTCCACGATCCACAAGAGATGATCCTGTAAACCACAAGCAGACCACGGGTCGAAGGTTGGTTATTACTAATGTATAACATGTGCTTTGGTTGAGGCAGCATAAATTACAAACTTTCCAAACGTCAAAATTAATTTATAAACAAACATGATAATTAAGTAGATCATTTTACACCTAAACTTTAGAATTCTAAGCATCGAATCATTTTAAAAGACCTGCAAGATAAGTGAACGTGAAAATATTTTTTGAGCTCAATTTACGGCTTCAGTGAAACAGTCCAAGCAATGGAGGCATATGTGAAAAAAAACTGTCACATTTGCTTTTATAGCACCATGATGTACACTTTAATAATATGATTAGACAACCATATTCAAAACGTATGAATTCGTAGAATAGTATGAAACCGTCAGTGGAGCAACATATTCAAGAACACGTGTTAATTACTTGACACTAGCGAATCTTATTATTTGTCAGACAAGGTCTTGAGCGATGGTGAACATGGATCGGCGACGAAATGCGATGGTGAGGTAATAGAGAGCACTTCGGGTAAACGTACGCCACGTTTCCTACTGGGAAAGGAACACACACTCCCATGGTGCGAGGCTAGTGGCCTGACCACCATGCTGCATCTCCCGGAAACAAAGGAACCCAGTGGTATTTATATATTATCCACGATCGTGTGATATTAGATACGAGAAAACTACGACGCAATATACAGCACACAAAAACTCAATTGGTGAAAACAAAATAAGTAAATTAAAAAAACTAACTGTAGATAACAAACACCTATCAC
Organism: Medauroidea extradentata; assembly: GCA_003012365.1. Lineage (NCBI taxonomy): Eukaryota > Metazoa > Arthropoda > Insecta > Phasmatodea > Phasmatidae > Medauroidea > Medauroidea extradentata. Next base: position 24,311 of record PNEQ01039816.1, on the reverse strand, counting down.
AATATTTTAATTAAAATCGTGACTAACTACAAATGAATCTTCAATTTCAAACAAACAAACTATTAAGTAGCATAAGCTTAAAAACTATTTAAATTCTCATCGTAAGTTTTTGTGCCCAAGAAACGAAGAAATATAATTCGTTAAACATTATTATCTAGCTGAATTTATATATATATATATATATATATATATATATATATATATATATATATCTGGAGCCTTAGTCGGGCAGTCAAAATTTGGAATAACGCCATTCTCTTTTAAACAACGTAGTAAAATAATTGATAACGAGGTTTGTGAAGTAATAGGTGGAGCTTATTATAAATTTGGTACAGATAATGCAACCACTTCAGTAGTCGTTGTTAATTTAAATTTTTTATTTTGCTGTAATTGCAAATCGCTAACATTTTAAATGTATATGGTACCAAAAAATATTACCGTCATTTTTGCGGCATGTGCCAATTTATATTTGCTCTGTTCGTGAAAGCAGCGTTAATGATCTGGAGACCCAAGACTAACTACCGTTTATCATAAAAAATGTTTTGCTCGAATACACGTGAATATTTTACGCAACCCTATTAACTGTTCTTTTCATTGTTTTCAGTTTTAAGTTTGGCTATTGCCTTCATCCTTACGAAGAGAACTTTCAGCCTCTCTCAAGGTCTAGGTAACTCTCAGATATGATTTAATGTTATTCGCGAACAACCAGTTTTTTTTACTGATGAAGCCTGACAAACCACGTCCATGAAGAGTAACGAGGTAACGGTTGTTCTTCGCAAAGAGCCACTTCAGGGCTTTTATCTCTCGCCATTAAATATTGAATCTGATTATATTGCGAGGCACGTGTTTCCTCTTCAGCTTGAAACACCTAACATGTCCAGAATAATCCGAGCCTAACGAACATATTTTTGGTATGTGGGCAAAGGTATAAAACTGTATTACTCATGTTTGCTTGTCGAATGGATGATAATACAACCTCCTTCATATACCTACATTATTATAACTGGCAATTATTTCAGGAACTTCTGTTATAACTAATTCACAAAACGCTCTTATTTCGCTCTACCTACTGTATAATAACTTGCACAATTTTTATAAATACGCTAACGTACTATATACACACACATTTATGTTTAGTAACAATTGCAAAACAATTGTGACTTATTGACAGTTAACTATAAGTATTTATATTTGACAACATCACGGTATTTTTTAAACATAACAAAAAACTCTCTGTTGTTTACCTCACGTTTAGTTGACCGCCTCAGGCAACAAACTAAAATAATAGAAGCAATGTCTAGTTTTTTAAGCCAATTCAACTTCGACACTAGTACTTACTCTTTTACTCGACTGTACTTACTTGAGTTATAGCTGCGTGCATTCGAATTCTTCTTTGTTCGTTTCTACGGGTATCGTGGTTGTTGGTCTTCAGAATTTACGACCAATTGAAGTAGAAATAATTACAACTCTGGTCACGCCGTTCGTTCGCTAAATTTACTTCATCGTTCGAAGACTGCAGCAAGAGAATTTGCAATGAATGTGAGGAGTTTTCAAGAACAAAGCCTGTTGATTATCAGTGACGACTAGATTAAGGAAACTCGCTCTTTGTGAATTTCCGTCAACCTGATAAACTATAAAAGAAATTTTTATGTAATGATTTTATAACAGAAAATTTGCCAAAAATATTTAGGAAATTGGCTGGGCCCAGCATATTTTTGTCTTCGTTTTAATAAATTCAGACCGTGTACAAGGTTTTATCATGTTACATTGTTACATTTTTACGCTGTAGTTTACCGTATTGGGCACAAAGGCAACTGGCGTAATTATATATACTCCATTGATAATCTAATATAAAATAAAACGTATATAGACAAGATCGTGTTATCAGGTTGGTGTCGACGTGACGAGTCACACAAACCTGCGATTTATATTTTTAAGTGCGCGGTCTACCGCAATTTTCGTCCCCATTTTTTAATTTTTTATTTGTACAAGATATTTTTTTCTTATTTTAGACATAAAATATAACGAAATTTGGCTCTTATGAAATTTTTTTATCTCTCATAGTTTACGCGTAATGGCTTGTTTAATTCATATTTTGCGTGTTTCCATTTTAACGACTACACTAAAACCAACTAATATACCAAACTAAAAAAATCACAGTGGATAAAGACATTGTAGGCTACATTGACATGCTCATAAAATTAAAGAATAAAAATTATTTGAATTTTTAAAAAATGCTGAAACTGAAAATAAAAATTTTAAAAATTCAATTTTTTTTTTAAATATAAATAATTTTTATTCTTTAATTTTATGAGCATGTCATTGTAGACTGTAATGTCTTTATCCACTGTGATTTTTATTAGTTTGTTTAATCAGTTGGTTTTAGTGTAGTCGTTTAAACGGGAACATGCAAAGTACGACTTTAACAAGCCATTACGCTAAACTATGAGAGGTAAAAAAATTTCATAAGAGCCAAATTTAGTCACATTTTGTGTCTAAAATAACAAAAAAATATCTGGTACAAATAAAAAATAAAATAATGGTGATGAAAACTGTGGTAGATCGCGCCCTTAAGTTACTGGACTTAGATTATTTATCATAGTTTCTATTCAATGTGAATTTAATTTTATGATTTTTTCTGGTTGTTAAATTACGTAACATTATGTTCGTTATCGTCGTAAGTTTCTCTATTCAGACCATAATTTGTGACACATGTATAATGGGGAAATAATATTTGCTCTTGCAGTTGTCTGTTTGTAATTGCAAACTGGTACTAATAGTTTAAATAATGTCTAATAATAATGAGATTTTATAATTACGTATACATCTTATATATAAGTTAAATCAGTACATTCGTCAAATATAATTGTACATATGTATTTCAAGCCCCAGTCAGAAAATTAAGGAATTGTTAAGCTTCATTGCCAAAAGCCTTGCCTCATAAACACCAATTTTCTGTTGATATAGACACAATAAAAATAAATAACATGTTTCATTGATCTCAAGCTTACTCTATCGTATAACATATGTTTCATGTCGTGTACTTCGAATGGAAAAATTGTTTCTAGCTAGCACTACACATTCGTCATGAAAAGAATTTCGGCATTATTTTTATTTGACGGTCTAAACTGCGGATACACTACAAAACTAATACACGTAATGCACAGCCAAATGAACGTTATTATGGCTCGGTATACTCATTAAGTGTTTCATTCAGACATTAACATTCGCCAAATATCACTGTTTGCATTCGCTATGTGAATCACAAGCCGTTGTGTAAACAATACTCAATTATTACAATTATTTTATCCTCGGGGCCGGTTGCAGTGATTGCAAAGTGGCAACTTATACAGTTTCAGCACATAGTGACGACGCTGAAGTAGGGTTAGTCCTATCAAATAAATTGAACGTGTTTCGAACGGCTTTTTGACAGAAGTCCTCATCTAGCACATCAACAGTGTATCACGCGTGTTCTGTTTACGCGAAACGTGTTCCTGATATATTTATATTTGAAAAGAAATCACACTTTAAAGTAGGCTTTCATTATTAATTCAGTCTAATTTACTTATATAAACCTGAAGGGACAAAATTTGCAATGTGTAATAACGAGGCTTCAATTAATAGTTCTTTGTAAATATTCAAAAATCTTGGAATATTTTGTCGCAAAATACAAACTTTCATGCCAACAGCATTACTTATCTTAACAACTGAACTTAATGTTACATTATATTATGAATAGGGAATCTTTTAAGTGGACATCAAATTTGATATTTCATATTTCAACTTATTCCAAGGGAAGAAACTACCTTTGTATTAAAGAGAATTTTGTAACAACAGGGTTTGTGTTAATGAGGTTACACTGTAAATGCGGGTTTTATAAACATGAATTTCGGTCCCTCAAACTATGTCTGAATAAATGCCAGACTGATTCACAACACAAAAACAAAGAGGACATTATTTTAACTCACCTTATTAATTACCATAGTTATTTTTACTCAATGTTATTAGGTAAACGCTTAAAGCCCAATAAAAAATACTACAGCGAAAACAATGTTCGCTAATTTATAGTGAAATAAAACCAATATTGAATAGGTAATGCAACTGAGAGCAAGCGTCTTATCGGGGTGGTAGACTCTCTGACTAGGGGCGCGTAGGCGTCCGTCACTCCCTGATAGAAGATATTACATGAACGACGACATGTGTACGAATGTAACTTAGTGGCATGAAATATAACTACTGAATAAATTAATGCTATTAACTTTCTATTTACACAAATGTTGTTTTGTAAATTTTTCTGACGAACTTCTTTATTAGTTATAGACGTGTATTTTTCGTCGTATCAATGAACACAGGTTATGCGTCAGGAAAAGAAAGTATTCCTCAACCTTGTGATGTTAGCAGCGTCAGTCTGATCTTAATACAATGTAATGTGCTGTTATTAGAGACATGAACTTTTCGCGAAAAGAATTTTGCCCCACTTTGTTCCAGTGCCTTATGTGCACGTCTGCAGTTCTGCTTCATAGATATTGGCAGCGTGCCTTTGAACTGTGATGTTTCTCATTTGGCTGTACCAATCACAATAAGGTTACTGTAACACCACAGGTCTGTAATTTGCGTGTAAAACCCCACGACACACGAATGTCAAAACATCCAATCTCTGACCGTGAAGCAAGTCTGCAGACGTGCACACAAGTCACTGACACAAAGTGAGGCAAATTTCTTTTCGCTAAAAGTTCATGTCTCTAGCTGTTATCTGTTGAGTTGAAGTGGAAACGTAGTCAAGGGATCTCGCAGAATTACACAAGTTGTCCGGTACTGGTTTACACAGGCAGTCCTCTACTTCCATACATTCAAGTGTCCTACGTTTCATACGTTAGGCATAAGTACTCACAATTCTACTTTCACACTATGGACTCAAACCTTCTTACATTATCTAACAAGAGAGTCAAAACTCAATTTCCCTGTCAATAAAACAACCCATTAATGCTTTTATGTCTACGTGCCACCATTCCAATGTTCCACGGCAATTAAAACCCGTTATTTAATATGTACGTATCAAATAATTATGAAATAAATAAGCCTACAGCAACTCAGTAGCAGAAAACAACCCTTTCAATACAAATAAAAATATACGGCGTAAAATTTCTTATCATATTCTAAGAAAAAATTATTTATAAAAAACGTCAATTGCTCATAGTTTTGTAAAATATTTCCATTATTTCATTATAGGTAAAAAAAATTATATTCAAACACATGTAACAATGTTAACGTACAATAGCCGTTATTTCATCACTAGTACTTACCATTTGAGGATAATTTTTTTTTAGAATTGGTTCTTTATTTAAACTCCGTGACTAGATTGAAAGACCTATTAAACCTGTCTGATACGAGGAACAATAGCTTGTTAAAACTAATACGTCAACAGCAAAGATTCTAAAAACAATTTCGTTACTGCGGCGCGTTTTTGTCGTGGAAAAGAAAAATTTGGTTTTAATACGAATCACTGCAAACCTGCTACACCTCAAATAAAATATATGGGTAAATTATACAGCAATGGTAAAAAATTGACCTTACAAAAGTGTTTCAGTAATCTTTATAGCGGTATTACTTTAAGTTTTGTGTTGAAAAGTATATTTTTTAGAATAAATTACATTGTTCTAAAACAAATACTTTTAAGAAAATAATTACTAACACCGTAACTGTAGTCAAGAATTACTTTACTGAAATCCACGCGTTATATACCGCAAACTAAATAGCTTATTCTTTTTTTCTTTGCCGTAAACGTTTTCATTGCGGAGGTTGGCTACATTCCAGTTTAATGTTAGTAATACCATTTTTGGACTCATTTATGTTTGTTTGGGGAGAAGTAAGAATGTGCACAACGCGTCTTACACAGGAGACAAAAATAAACTCAAAGACAAACTGACATGCTTATGTACGGTTTACTTGGGATTTGAAACGTTTACCTCGTGGTGCATTATCTTCTTTGTGATCTCTGCCAAGAAGGCTGCCGTACTATCAGTCGAACCACTTCAAATGGGACGCTGTGCTTTCCAGTTATTATTTTTACGTATTTTCACTTTTGTTGTAATTATCCGTCACAACGTTATGTCTATGCGCTGCAAACGTTCATATTTTATTTATATTTCAGCCGCATAACGCAGTTGTTTTGAACACTGATGTTTTTGAGTGAATAACTTAGTAATAAAATTTACAATGTCGTAAAATAACACTTCTGATAAAAATAACAGATTATTTCGAATGAACTGTTCTATTTAATGATCTACCGCCAGGTGCAAGTCATCGACAAAAATTTACCCGTAAAACTAAAATAAATTCTGCTTTCTGGTTTACAAATTTTCTTTATTAATGATACTGCTGTATTTTATAGAACAAATAACTAGATATTTTGCTGTCCAGCCAAATCACATAAACTGTTAACCAAAGAAAAATTTTTATTAATTTTGGTCAAACGGATATATTTAAGTCAGACCATTTAGTTACCAATCAAGGTAATGAGACGCTTTGCAGTATTTATTATATTTCGGTCAAAATATTTTAAATCTTTAAGGACTTGAACAATAATACAATTCTTACTATTGCTGGATAATGCCATTGTTTCATGCCAAATGATATTTAGGGAGAACTACATATTTAAATAATAAATAATAAGTCATACATGTATCGTGTTGTTAGTATATAGCAGAGGACTTTCAAGTTTCAAGAAGCCTTATCAACGTGTAGTCATTTTAACTAAATAAGGAAAAATTAAAGCAGGATACAAAATAATTTTTTTATATTATTATTATTATTAACATTTAGAATTCGGAAGAATAAATATATCTGACGAGATAAGTATTATATGCAAGCCACTACGCATAAGAAACTTAACGTAAATGAATGTACTAACTTATTTTTATACAAGAGCACTTCTCTGCTTATAGCGTAACGAACGGTGTGACGACATCCTTATACGACGCTGTTTAAATTGTAAGATGGTGCTAGGAAGAAAGATTAATTATTCCACATTCTTAAAGCGAAGACTATACCCGTAAAACTAATGTAATTATAAAATTAAGGAACGTTTGAAATGAAAATGTATCTACGATAACTAGCACGTCTTCAAACTGATGATAATTTTTTTAAATGTTTGATGTTTATGTTCTTGTCGAATGAAGCAAAGCGCCATTTAATGTTTGACGGGTCATTGGTAAGTCAGATATTTCTAAACTAAATTTTAATACTTAATGAATAAAGAGAACAACTTTATTCTATTACATTCTATTGTAGAAACTGTAGTGTTCATTGACATAAATCTAAGTTAAAAAATAGAAAAAAATTGTGTAACTAGAAGCATAAAACCATATTTATTTTTGTTTCCGAAATTCATTTACATAAAAAAATAATTTTTCAACTAAACGAAGTTATATATTACTCAAGAAGTTCCTTTGTCGATTGCTATTAATTGGACATAACGATAAAAATGAAATTATGACTTGGACGATTTTATTACATTAAACTACATGTATAAGTTAGAGTAAATATGCTTTATGTCTAGTCTAGAGCGGGGTCATTAGGTATAGTGACACATAACTTCGTACAATGACAGGGGGTGTAAAAGGAATCAGCGTTGGATTTTGTTAGAGAACTTTCCCAACATTCGCCTGGAGCGATTTCAGGAAACCATGGAAAACCGAAATTGGAATGGCCGGAGCGTGGGTTCGAACCCTTATCCTTCCAAACACGAGTCTAACGTGTTACCGTTGCGCCATCTCGCTCGGTACATATGTAAAGTCTTTAAATATTATTCAGGTAGTAGTAAAATTATTTTCATCGTCCTGAGTGTAATTTATGAGAAGTAAAATTGCGTGCAGGCACAGCACATAATGTTAACATATTAAATACTTTTGTTGACAATATCAAATAAAGTCTTCTACTTTAGCTTAAAAGTAAAATACGTTTGCTTAGTGTCGATGTAAATTTAAAACAGTTGCTACTATGATGTAAGTTGTCATTTACACTACAAATAACCTACGTGGTGTGTTCATTTTAAGAGAGTAACTTCGTTAAATTTCTGCAAGAACTGTTGCTATACCAAATATCATAAATTTAATTAAAACATATTTCCTGTTTTTAAGAAGCTAAAAAACATTTAAATAATTGAAATTTGCAGTTAACCTATCTAGATACGAACACGTTAAGAGGTTGGAACAATTATTTTTCAACTCGATGAATTATAATTGTTAAATTACTTTCACGTTAATTAAAACAAGCATTAATGTCTTCAGTCTGGGAAGTAAAAAATATGATTTCAAACGATGGAAAATACATATATATATATATATATATATATATATATATATATATATATGTGTGTGTGTGTGTGTGTGTGTATGTGTGTGTGGTAGTGGGGAAGGGGTGTTTGTCGGTGTGGGGGTGTGTATTTGGCTATTTTTAATTACAAATACCATTATAAAGCATTGCTGGATGCGAATTTAAAAACTGTAACCATACCGATTAAGCCAGTTCGATTTCAAATTTAGTATTTTAACTTCCTACTGTTACTACTAACGAATGTTCTTAAACCAAATTAATTAATTCGAAACGCCAAAAAAGTAAATTCTTAATTTTACAACCTCCAAAAACCAAAATCATTAGTTTTCTCGTGCGATTTTATCAGTTTAGTAAATGTTTTACTTTTTTCGAAATTTTATGTGGAGTAAATTTTTGGGGAACATATATGTATCGCATGACCAATTTTTGCGTCACTGAAACTGGAAAGGATAAGTTTATAACAGAACTGAGATACTTAGTTATGTATTTTCGTTATTACCTTAAATACTAAATAAATTAATAGGAACTTCTATTTTATAAGTTAAGGAATCTTTATATAAAACATTTTTAAATAAATATATCACACGGTCACTCAGTGATACTACTAGCTGACAAAACACACACATATACGCATATTATACATGTGGTGTATTTGTATGTACCCGCGGTCGCTTCTCACGAATATTAGTTCTCTTTCATGTATTCTCTTTCATTCCCTTTCAAATAAATAATTAAGATATGATTGACGAAACATTCCCTCGTGCACCATTGCCATTTAGATATCCTAGATAATTTTTACAAGTACGTACTCAATTTTCGTTACATACTTTTACTTTGTTCTACCTGGTTATTCAAGTTCACTTATTTATTATTTCATAAAAACCCTTCGTATATTCTTCTTTGCCACCACTTCTTTTTATGCCGAATGAACCCGCTCAAACTTCTTAGCATATTCTAACACAGTAAACACTCCAAATTAATGTGAGTAGTATACCACTTTGCTATGGATAAAAAGTGTGTATATTCGTTTATCGTGCCTCATTTTAAAACTTGTACTTAATTGACTTAATTGGTCTAATAGATTTTGTGTTGTTTACGCTGCGTGCTTCGAGCTTGTAACGTACTACCAACACCTTCTATAGCAAAGATATTTTTCCATTGTTGTTTGACCTCCAACCTACCTTCCCGTAACGTATTTTAAGCATCTCTGTGTACCAAGCCTACAAGCTGTGTGACTGTTCTTCAAGCCACTTGCAATTAACATTTACATATACGAATAACAGTGCTAGGAATAGTAGTGAAGAAAACCACATATACCTGAACATAATAATTTAAGCCCTCGTGTTTTATTTGAGGTGTTCGGTTGATAATAAACTATTGGTCTGCTAAGTATATAGGTGATTCCCATTCAATTATGTACCCAGTATAACACGTGAGAAGAATTTATTACTGACCCATGGTACATACTCTAAAAAGTCACAACTGAAGGATGCAATATGTGTACGAATAAAATTGGCATAACACGTAAAATAGTAAAATTTGATAGTGCTAGCCTACGTGGTTAGGAAAAAGAAGCCTCATTTATTATGAGTGATCTCTCAAAATTACGTCAGTTTAATAGGACTGAGCACACTGAAAAAACTTTGTAGTGAATGGCCCCTGTCAAATTACTTTGTGATGGACACATAATTATTTTTATTACCTCAATACTATAGTATAAATAAATTTTGCTCTGAGCATAAAAGTCAATAACATCAAAATATTTTTAGCAGCGCATAGCATAATTTTTTCGTGCATAGGTACATACCAAGTATGATGATCCTAGCTCAAATCGTTTCTTAAGTGACATACCTTCCGAAATTTGGTCAGATATCGACAGGCTGGCTAGTTACCAATGCCTGAATGTATCCTACGTACAAACATTGAAACTTCATATTCCTGATTTTATGCTACGTACAAAATGTTGAAGGTTCTGAGTTCTTATTAAATCTTAAGAAGGTCATCAAAGAATTCTTCCTATATTTCCTCAATCTTCTCGGTGTCCGGATTTCCTTAATTAATTATGCCCCTGTCATCAGCATTATAGGAGTAATTAAAATCCTGCCAACAGGAATCAAAACTATCTGGCCGGGAGGGGACAGGCCCGGTTAATCTCAGCGGCAACTCTGTATTTCTCGTGGCATATTTGGATGACTTTCTGGTGATTACAACGTAAATTAAATTCTTCACAATAAATTCACACAGTAAATAAGTGTATTAGAAATGATATGGCGTGGTTTGTAGCAACCATGTTTTTTTTGTCATCGTGTTGGAGTAAGAGGATGTCTGTTTATACTGGAATTTCAGTAGGTCTAATTTCATAAACTGTGACGATATGAACACGTAAGGAATGTCACAACTACAGTTTATAATTATATAAATGAGATTTCAACAAATTTGTGTATTTCTATACATGTAAGTGGTTATATAAACCAAGGTCTCAAATTCCACATGGTTTTGTTTACATGCCTGTGCTCCCCGAGAACGATAGCAATGAAAAAATTTCTCTATTTCGTTTCCGATGTTATTATTTATTCTGTGCTGAAATTGTTACATTGGCCACCATAGCCTGAGCGTGAAGGAGTCGACCGCACCTTCTCCAGTCTTTTATGTCATGATTGCTCGTACTTCTCTTCAACTACGAGGAAGAACCCCTTTTGGTATATAACAGGCATAAAACCGGCCAGGAGTTCCGCACTTGAGTTAATCATCCGAAGTGACTGTCCAGTACTGTTGCCGTGCGCAGTTTTGTACATTGACTCGAATAAGGTGGTAACATTGCATGGAAGTGACTATGCCAAGGCGTGTAAGTACACGATGCGGTCAGCACAAGAAGTTCTGGCCACTAGCGCTCCGCTGCATTCGCAAACACTTTGTATGTTAAGCAGCACAATCTTGTATACCGAGGTGAATCCTAATGTACGTCGGTGAATAGCAAATCACGGAAACGACAAGTTAACGCATCTTAAAGTCTTACTGGCCATTCATGAAGCCCTGGGGGTCCGCGGATGGCACAGTGGCTGAAGCACTCGCCTCCACCAAGGCGATCCGGGTTCGATTTCCGGTGGGGTAGATCCGCATAACTGCGACTGTGGGAATCGTGCTGGACAATGCCATTGGGTTTTCTCGGGGATCCCCCTTTTCCCCAGCCCCTTTATTCCGACGCTGTTCCCAACTCACATCATGTCACCCCTCACCAGCGCTAAAGACTAAGATGTTAAACGGTGACAAAAAAACTCTTCACACGATGAAGATCTATGTGATGTGTGGGTATCTTAATGTGTAATATCAAAGTTCTTAAATTGGCTGTGAATAATTACACAAAGAGGTGCCATAGGTAAAATTAAAGGAGTGACAAGTTTTGGTAATTAATTTAAAGCCAATAGCAAAAAAAAAACATATACATGTATTTCTTTCTTGCTGGGAAGAAAGTATATGAACTACATTAATTTGTTCAGTGTAAGAAAATTCTGGCTTTATGTTATTATTATCTTCTATGTGTGACTGCTTGTTCTTGAATGCAGGAGTGCAATTACATGTTTTTTATTTTACTACACTTATGAGGGTGAGGAAACAAATTTAAAATTATGCCTTACTTTATCGAATGAATGTTGGATGATAGTATTAACATATTCGTTTACTGGCGAGCTATAAAAACCAGGATACCCTTCTAGTTCAGTATAGAGTAACATTGATAGTATAAACTCTATGACCAATTCACGTTGTTGCCATTTCGAGATTTCTAACGCGCCGATGTTCAACTAACACATGGTACACGAAGAAAGACCCCGACTCTGTATAATTATATTATGGCAGCCACGATGTTTAAAATGCAGAGCTAAGTACGAAGAAAAAATAGAATGTTTTAGAAGAAAAGTAATAACTGTTGCGTTAGTTTAAATTTTACTCTAAAATGTACTTAAATATATTTTGTAATGAAATTTTATAGCTATTTAGTTGCTGGTTTTTTCTCTTTCTTCAGGAGGTCATACAAAAATTACATTTCATTTGAAATATCCGATGCAAAATGTCAGTGTTTGAGACTTAGCGTATTCAAGTTACCAGAACAAGTCAGCCACGGTGTTAGAGCATATCTTGAAGAGTATTTCTCTATCTAATTTGTATAGTCTTGATATTATACATATGGAGGTGACTAAAATGTCCAGAAGGTTTTATAAAATCTATATAACGTTCCCATTACTCTGGTTAACAAACGACAGATCATAATTATTGCCTCCTGAGCACACTTCATACCAGTGAAGAGACGCCATCACTTGTCCCTTGTTAACTTATGAGATAATATGATTCAAGATGCATTTTTGCCACTAGCAAACACTTCCATCTGCTCCAGTCAGTACTGAAGTAATAGGCAAGCCTCTACGGCTCGAGTGTTAACATGACAAACGTGTATGCGCTGAAGCGTGGACTAAACTTGTATCGAAACAAGTGAGTACAAACGTTAACTTCTGAGAGCGATGGTTTTATACACTGTGTTTATCAGTCTCGTATAATGTTGTGTTGACGAGACACGAGAAGTTAGAGATTGCCTTAAAGTAAAACTTAAGAAGAGTCTTAAGATTGAGCATTGCATTACAAATCATGCAGAAGTTAGTTTTCTATATAATTGTGGGTGTTTAGAAACACATATCTAAAACGTGTAATACCAGGTCTCTGGATGAAATACAAAATCTGCTATAAAGTTACCAATCCAAATATCTAACATAATTTTGGCGCTATTAATGCATACATAGAATTTAAATCACTATTAGATGTTCTCAGTCCCAAAGACATCAGGTAATAAATACCTAATATTGGTGACAAAACATTGAAGCACTTTTTAAAGAAGGGTTCGCTGAATGATAATTATTGATGTACGTAGGTAACCTATTTTTGTTTATAAGGACAACAACCAAGGTTGTAGTTGGTATTATCTGGACTGTTTATACAATACCATGTTCTGTAAAACGGCGAAGCACTTCCTTCCTTCTATACAACAAACTGTTAAATGTACAGAAGAGAACGTTACAGCAACAATGCATATATTATAGACTGCCGCATTAGTTTATTGTTTATTTTTTAACAGACGACAAAATACTTATTTCAATAATCAGAATTTATTTTGTATTGTCAGTTACAATAAAGTCATGAACCATACAGTGGTAATATTCAAGACAAAGTGAAAGACCCCGCCTGTAGACGTGCTCGTTTTAACGTGAACAGCCTATATTCGAGTTGGGAGTGGCTCCTGAACAAGTCATCGTGATGCATGGTACGTACCACGGCAAACATGCTTGAATGTCGCCGAGGTCTGAAGTGCAGAATTCTCCCGCTGCTGTGTTGCATGACTGCCGCTTGCAACGAGCTATGGTAGAGGCCAGTCACGTATTACCGACATCATCCTACGGCAGCAAATATGCAGAACGTACCATGTTTTACATGCGTTCTTCAAGTCGAAGTACACACTCAACTGATCGAATAAACAAATATCTTGAGTATAGCTACGATCATGCGAGCCATGCTCACGCGGCAACACTGCAGTGAAATTCGCTCCCAAGGCCTACCATTCTCTTGGTAGCCGCACGAATAGACGTAGCTGAGCGTTAAAAGACTAAAGCCCAGTTTACACCTAAAAAATAACAGTTACAATATTAACTACAAAAGTTAGTTTAATACATGTTATCAACAAATTATATGCAATGATACACTATTTTATAGCAATGTTGATAGCAAATGTGCTATTAACATTGTTGAAAAACACAAATGATACTAACAAAGTTGTAAGAATGGTGAACAGATGTTAATAGCAATGTTGGTGACAAAAATGCCTACAACTTTGCTTATAGCATTGCTAGTAACATTCTTTACGACACTCTTTTTTATCTAGACCATCCTAGAATGGGTAGGGAAAATGATGTTATCAACAGTGTTGTTGACAAAGTTATTTACATGTTTCTAAAATTCATAACTTTTGTTGCTAGCAAATGTTTTCAACAAATTGTTGGTAGCAGATGTTATTAACATTTTGTATAAATATTAACAAAATTAATAATATTGTTGGTAACAATGTTGATAACATGAAGTTGCCAACCATTTTCATGCATATTTACAACATTGTTGAAAACACGTGTTATTAGCAATGTTGTCGTTGGTATAAATTAGGCCTAAAAGTGTTGAGCACTAAGGACGACACACTACGAGCATCACGCGTCATCCTAGCCTCTAGTAGCAAGTCATTGACCAGCTGTACAGTCTTCTCGTTGATAACTCGCCTCTGTGAAACATTCAGTGGTGACCCTGGCATTTTATTATGTAATATTAAATGTTTACGGTGTATTACACACTCCTATGGCATTCTTAAGATAATAGGTTAGACCGAATGAGTAGACGCAACAATACCACGTTGGACTAGCAACTGGGAGGACCTAGGTTCGATCTCCGGCCATTCTGATTTATGTTTTTCACGGGTTCGCGAAATCTCTCCGGTGAATACTGGACGATTCCATAATAAAGGATATACTCGTTGCTGTCCCAGTTCTTGTTCTGGCGTAAATTGGTCTGTAAACCGTCTATAATGATCACGCTGTCGATGGGATGTAAACGCCAATAACAAATTTAAACAATGACATTATACGTCAAGATTTCCATGCCAAAAAGACAGCAAAACACCCATTAACTTCAATGTACACATAACGGTCTTTGAATGATGTTTCTAAGCAGGTTTAATGGCCCATAGCCCAGCAGTCCTCACAGCTGCCCTCACCGCACTCTTAGAGTCATCAACAATAAAATGCATGCCATACCTGTCTTTATCTGTTTGTCTTGCCTCTTAATTGCGTGCCGCTGTTAACTACTACATTTTTTTTGCCTGCGTTCTTTACTAAACCTGCCTCTCTCGACATTTGGATTGTCTCAGGTCCTAACGCTCTTAAGCCTTTACCGGAACCTTTCATCTCGGGTTAGCTGATCCTCAACAGACCTCACTCACTGCATGTTGAACAGTTTTATAATAAACTTGTGTCAGTCGAAACTCTGCACACCACTTGACGACCTGGACAGGCGGCCACCATTAAGCGATGAAATTACCAAGTAAGTATTTACGCGCATTATATTTTTTCGGAATCTTATCTATGTACTTGAATATTATTATTTACAAGGAATAAACCACATGTATACATGTGTTTGAATGTTAAATGATACGTCAGTCGAATAATAAAAAAGTACTGAACATTAAAATTTACAAACTGGCATCTAGTTCGTCAACATTTCCTGAGAGAAATTTTAATTAACACAAAGGAAAACACGCAGATGAAAAGGTTTGCTGCCGTTAACCATATGTAAGTTTATGACGAAACAAAAAAAAATGTTTTATCCAACAAAATATTTGTTGGCTGAACAATCTGTGAAAAGCGTAATAAATTGGTTTTGTTGGTCTAACAAAATGCATGTTTAACGGGACTAAACCTTCCTTTTGAGGTAACAAAATCAGCCAGGCAATATATACTTGGTTGATTCAACGTTTAAACGGTTGTTTCGCCATAGACTAACGTATACATGTTGAATCAGGACGGAGTGTGTTCATTTTACGTGGTGATAGATCACAATAAACTACGAGTATAATGTTTTTTTACTTTGTCCGAAAATTGCATATAGTGGGAGTAATCCTACCCTGAAAGTAGATTTTCGAATTACAAATTAATTAGTACCTCAACAACTATTATGGTAGGTTAATGAATTATTTTTAAGTAGCCATTGATCGTAAATCAAAACAACAGTCCCAGGCAAATAAACACAAAAATACCCACCAATAAAAAAATAGAACAGCAGGTGGAACATTAACAAACACATAAAAACCAGAGGGAGCTGTTGTAAACAAACAAACATAAAGGGAAGCAATGCACGATTAAATGAATGCTGGGCTAACATCTGCAACGGGCAAAGAAAAACAATTATTTACGTAAATAAATAGGCTCTCTCGCCATTATGAACAATAAAGACCAGAGGAAAAAATTAGAACTCTGAAATTTTTGGTTGCTCAAAATGATTATTTAATTTTTACTGTAATATTAAATATTTTTCTTTTTAAATAAAATTCACAAAAATCATTAACATCGATGAATAAGCCCATTAGTACTGCAATTGTACTGACAATATTAAAAGCCCAAATCTTGGAGGCACAGTTAAATGAAAATAGTGAAATTATACCACATTAATTATTTTATACAAAAGATCAAAACAATAAATGCCCATTCAATAGGCTAAATAAAAGAACATACGTCCGAATCAATGATGTAATAAATTAATAATGGCAAAATTATAGTTAAATTGGATGCATCCGTTAGGTTTTATAAAATTTTAAATTGTTATTAGATTCAAATTAATTATTATTAACGTACAAAATATTACATTTAAAAAAGGTAAGTGTGACAGCTGTTAATTTGTAGATTAAAATATACAAATTTAGTTGCGGCTTATCTGTTCAAAGTCCCGCAGTAGAAGAGTACAGCACGCTGGGATGGCTTCATATTTCCCAGTTAAAGTGGCGAGACAAAGAAGACGAAAAGGCGAAGAAAAGGCCCCAAAATAGGCCAGAATGACTGGACATCTGTAGTTGCGACTACGGGTCAGCTCGTGAATATTCCAACGCGTGAATAGGCCATCTCGCGAATAGGCCAAGGCGTGAATCGGCCAGGACGTGAATCGGCCGGGTCGAGAAACCTCACTAAACAAAAATGATCAAAAACTAAAGAAGATGAAATTTAAATAGCGCATAAAACCTCTCGTAGGAAAATTGCTCACCAGACGAGGGCGAAGATAATCACTTGATGAAATCCAGACGAAACAACCACAATTTAAGAATAATAAAAAAAATATGTAGCACTACAATGTTTACTACATGAAAATATAAATGTTGCTACATTATATAAAGTAAAATATGGCAACTAAAGTGCCAAGATCTGCCAAAAGTGCAGGAACACCAAACACACTCATTTTGACGATATGGTGGTTGACGGCAAAGTGTTAAGAAATGCAACAGAAGAAGCTGCAGAAAAGTTGAACAAAAGAGCATCAAAAATGGTTAGCAATAGTACCAACATCGGCAAAGTGCGCATTGAAGCACAGTAGCATGCAACAATCACGCGGTGTAATACAGAAATCACGCACTGCAACGACAGTACCACGTGGCATGAAGACGGAGGTACGACAGAACAACTGACAGAGGAATGTAAAGCTCAGCAGCTACTGTCCTGCTAAAAAACACTGTAGCGAGACTAGGATCGGCTCGAACTAACGTAACAAGAAATAATAGCTGTAATTGATAGTGAACTTTATGAAATATAATTAATATATTAAAATTACTCAATAAAAGAACCGGTAATATAAATTAAACAAGTTAATAACAGTGCAAAAAATAATTAGCCAGAACTTAGGAAATATAAATAAAAAAATTTCGTATGTATATTATTTAAGTCGTGTCGTATTTGATACGGCACAGTGCAAACGTGTAATAAAAAGGTAGTCTTGCCGGAAAGTGCTAGAGTGGACCATTTTCGAGAAGATGGCATTTCCAATTATGTATCGCCTGAAACATGTGCAGGCATTACGACAGTCCTGCAAGGCGGGTAGCCAAACAAATAGGCATGTCGCAATGATGCTATTTCGATAGCTATTTAAACGAAGAATTGTAACTCAGATGGTGTAAAAGTAGGTTACATAGCTCGGTAAAGTAGTAGTATTCTGTGGTGAGGAAAACTGTGGTATTGAAACAAAACCCAAGAATTTATTGCAATATGCACTTCATTTTACAAAATCCCATTTCAAGGCAATCCCACAGACAGCTGAACCTGAACCCCTATGGACACGAAACTACACAAAACCGACATCCCGTTACTGGCGTAAGTAATGTTGTACGTGGTGTTACAAATTGTGTTTCTTGTTATGTAAATAGTGAGTAATTAACACTAGCAACAGTTGTGCAAACACTTAAATAAATTTGCCACTGATTCATTACTCCAGATAGTAAATACTGTACTTTGAAAATAAGTTACGATATAAAGTGAATCGTAGAGACAAGCAAAAATATAATATTTGTTTAGTCGTTTTAAACCTTTAATACATTAAAGAGCAATCTTGTAACCACGAGAGAAAAAATTTGGAAAATGTTTAATTACAAGAATGTGAAACCTTTGATACAACTAAGTAATAAAAACTGTAAAAATATTACATCACTCCTATGATAAGAATAGTTTGTAATGTGTGTGTACTGATAATAATATTTCGGTCATCTCACAAAATTATTAAGCAGCGGACTCTTCAAACAGTTTGTATTTTACGTATTAAAATTGATGGGTTATTCGGAATTATTTCAGTCAGTGCCTGGTAGTTAGCAAGTGCTTCTCCTGGTGAATATACGAGTATGATGAGCACCAGGGTCGTGCTGCATTAGACTATCCGACGTATAACAAATTTGGAACTTCCGCTTACCTACGTACTTCGGAAGTGACACACAGTAGCCATGCAGGAGTGGAGTAAAGATGAACTCAGTGACATAGTTTTAACACATGGAGAAATGTCGTGCAATGCTGCTGCTGCGCGAAGGATATATTCGGAAAAATACCAAATGAGACGATTGTCAAATGCACAAATAGCAATAAATCATTACTACCTGAATTAATGTATCAGTAGCAAATTTATTTAAGTACTTGCACAACTGTTGCTAATGTTAACTATTCAATGTTGACATCACAAGAAACACATTTTGTAACATCACGTACAACATTACTTACGCCGGTATAGTAGGATGTCTATTTTGTGTAGTTTCGTGTCCATAGGGGTTCAGGTTCAGCTGTCTGTGGGATTGCCTTGAAATGGGATTTTGTAAAATGTAGTGCGCATTGCCATAGATTCTTGGGTTTTATTTTAATACCACAGTTTCCCTCACCACAGAATTTATCTACTTTACCGTGATATGTAACCTACTTTTACACCATCTGAGTTACAATTTTTCGATTAAAAAACCTATCGAAATAGCATCATTGCGACTCGCCTATTTATTTGGTTACCCACCTTGCAAGACTGTCGTAATGCTTGCATATGTATAAGGCGATAAATTTTTTGTGTTTTAAATGGCAAACATTTGAAAATGTCATTTTCACGAAAATGGTTTACTGTAGCACTTTCCGACAAGACTACGTTTTTTATTACACTTTTGCACCTGGCCAATGTTCTGTAGTACAATATGAATAACAATGATGTGTTGCAGCGTTACAAGCCAAAAAAAAACAAGACTTTTTACTTCATTTGAACAATGATGGACTGTTGATATTAACGAACTAAATATCTGAGAATGAAGAATAGTCATTGTTGGTACAATGCTCAGATTATCGTTGTTTAATACGTAGTAGTGTTTGAGATATTAATTAATTTGTAATTCGGAAATTTACTTTCAGGGTATCGTTACTCCCACTATATGCACTTTTGGGACAGTTAAGAACATGTTTTACTCACAGTTTTTCTTGAGTTATCACCACACAAAATTAAAACACTCGTCCTGACTCATCCTGTATACGGTTGACTCAGTCAAACCCCTTTTCTCCGCGTGCATAATTATTATTACTGTTTATAAATTGCTGCAATAACAAAATGATGACACAGCTTATTATATACATAGTTAGAACTCAAGGAGCGAGATCGGCACTACGGTCGACTATCGTCAACCTACCGCGTACCTCGTCGCCTCTAAGCAAAAGTAACTTAACTGACGTTAGTTTTATCCTCGAGGGCTCTTCTTAAATGCTCTGACTACCAAGCCACGGAGTTTACATTCATTTTAAAATTAATTACTTTTCTAGGTATTTCTTTTAGTGATAATTCTGTCAAGAAAACAATAAATCTACGTTTCATTTATGTAAGAATACTGTTATTTGATAAACATGTCAATGTTTGTTATTTTTAAACTCTTGATGGCTAGGTATAATTTAAAACCTAAAATAAAAAGATGATCAAATATTTGTATTTTTAAACTTTTTATATATTTCAATGCCTCTTAAGACCTTGTTACGGAGTTTTACAGTGATTTCGAAAATATTTTTTTATTGCTACCTAATAATCATATCAAAATTTCGCTGCACAGTTTGGACACTTATATGTTATAATTTGTAGCTGATTTTTTTTGTAGAATTCTACTAAATGGTTTTTTTAGATTTCATTACCCAAAGTATCACATTTTTCGTTGTTAAAATAAGCAAAAATTAAGGAAATTATTTTTTTTACTGGCGAATGGTACATTATTTTAAAAAAACGCGTCCACAGTATTGTGCATCGTATGGTTGCACATTGACTCAATTTTTTTAAATATTTGAGTTATTGGCACCAGTCTGAAAAAAAACTCGGGAACAAGCCCTTAAGAAATTTGTCATATGGCTCAACTTCTTTGAAAGAGTCATGTTTAGAATAGGCCAGTAAAGAATTAACTAACTTAAATATTGTTAATTTTCTTAGTTACACCCCATCAAGCTGGGTAAACAGAGAGCCTCAATCTGGGCAAACAGATACTTTAAAAGAAACTTTCTAGATAAGAGATACGTAATGTCCAACTTCCCGACTAATATCTACGATTCATTAAAGCTACATCTTAGCCCTGGCGAGGACAATTATAGGGAATGAGTCATTTTTCACACGATTGCATTAGGAAATATACCATTTTCAGTATAGAGATGGGGAAAATATTGCTGCAGGAATCAAATATTCGAAAAAATATACATACGTAGGTGTTTCTGAGCTTTTTCATTTAAGAATGATAATACTTCTTTGCGCATAGTTGTAAAAAATTAAATTAACATACATTACTGTGTATCATTCCGAACAAAAAAATAGTAGTGATGATATATACGTAGGCTGGATAGATACTGATCCACATATAATATAATTCAAAAATTGAATTACTTCGCTAGATTTGCTCCCGCTAGGACTGTCATCCAGGCAACACCCTTAAGGGGTCAAATGTTTTATACTACTGACATTAAATTTTAGACCTTATTTTGGGGATCCCAACGAATAAAAAACATAGGGAACGTTGGGTCAAGATAACATACGATTTATTGAAAACACAATTCCTCACTATTTTATGTTATTTACCCCCTTAGCTGGAATTGTTTCATAACAGCAAACAAACCTGTTCACTTATTTGAGATCGCATATCCATAAGGAAAAATCATGTCGTTAACAAACATTTACAGCGAAATCTACACAAACACACACCACACACACACACGTGTTTTATCAAAACACATTTCACTCTTTTTGCGTCCTTTTCCCCGCTAAGGGTTGAAATAACAAAAAAATTCTTGAAATCGCATATTATACATTGTAATAGTACGTACCGGAGTGAAAAAACGACGTTGGTCTCTTCGGTTTGAACGATATTGACGCTTTATTTTTAAAAAATGTATCCGGTTTCACCCCTAAGAGGTCGCATTTCGAAAAATTCTGAAATAACATACCAGTAGGGACCCATGATTTGCGCGAGAAGGTTTTGCAGCACTTTATTTCAATGTCTTATGTACATATTTGCAACTCGGTTTCGTGGTTATTGGTAGCGTGTTTATGTGTAGAGGCATGACTGTGCCAATCAGAACAAAGTTACTGTGACACCACAGGTCTCCGATTAGCAGCTTATAACACCAAGACTCTGAGAGTCAAAAACTTGCAATCATTGACAACGAAGTAAAGCTGCAGGTATGCACATAAGGCATTGAAACAAAATGGTGCAAACATTGTTTCTCAAAAATAAGGTATCTCTACATATCGGGTATCCTATGCATAATCATCATTTGAATCGAAAAGCAGCTCTATATATCTCTAAAGTTTCTATTGATATCGAGGAATTATCGAAAATATATTTCACGCCTTTATGACCGATTTAGTGGGCGAATTCCAAAAAATACCTTCTTAGTGCTTGTCAACTCCTTACGGGGAATTCACCCTCGACATTTCACGTTTCTTGGTCATGCGGTTTGTGCTGTGGATAGATATAACAGTCAGTCAGTCTCCACTTGTATATTTACAGAAGTAGATATTTAGGTGCGTAATAATTGCATATAATATTTAAAAACGACACTTACTGTTTATTTAAATATTCTGATTTTCTTGCCAGAATTTATAACTGGCAATAATTATGTTATGCAAAATATTGGGAAATTCAGCTTAGTTGCCTAAAAAAAGCAAAATACTTTGACTTTCATCTTGAGAAAAATGTTAGTGTGTGTGACACTCTAAATTAAATCCTGCAATTATGATATCGCTGCTACAACCAATGAAAAAGTTGTAATTTATTGCCCGAGATTGTTTCATTTTGATATTAAATAAGTACTACATGCAAATTACACCGACAAGTTACTAAAGAAGGAAAATGCATATTTTTTTTCAATGTAACATATGTACGAAAGAAGGCAGGACTAACTGCAATAAATATTAAGATGTATCGGGGTTTGAGAGCTCGTTAGCATAAAAATCAAGCTTGGCATTCTATCATTCCTGGGGCAAGTATTGCTAATACCTGCCATTATCTTTGATAACGAGAAACGAGTTTGTTCTCAAGTTCTCATTACAGAGTCAATTAATTTTCAGATTTGCCGCAAGCTACAGAAAAATTTGAAATAAATTCGTTTCTCATAATAACGAGATCACTAATTTTAACTAAAAATTATATGATAAGTATTTTTTGTTTTTGAAACATGTGGCACAACGAATTTAACATAATTGCTTATTAATGTATGCAGCATAGTAGTTACCTACATTTAAACTACTTAAATAAATTTTAAACAATTATAATAATACAACTACACCTGGCATTTATTGCAGAAACATTGTATTTAAGCTCCACGTTATACCAGCCAGATTTTATTTGTATGAGCATCTATCTACAATACGTCACCAGCATATCTAATGAGTCTACTTCCCTCATTGTTTATACAAATTAGCTGAAAATAATTATAGAACTTTCATCTTAAAAGTAAATTTTAATAGCCATTTGAAACAAATCTATAATATAAAAATGAATCGCAAAATGTGTTGGTAAGTGCATAACTCAACAACGCCTGAACCAATTTGGCCAATTCTTTATTTTAAATGTTCGTTGAAGTTCAAAGATGGTTTTTTAGGCGATAAAAATTCGAATAATTGCCGAAAAAAACCCTAAATACAGTACAGTCAATTTGAGCTTTATTGCTATTGTTGTTTAAACAATGTAGCTATGTTCCTGTGATCGAGGCCTTAAGCATTCACTCAGGTATTGTATAAAGTTTGGGGTGTGGGAGGGGTGGGGTTACGGGTTCGTATCCCGTGCAAGACTTTGCGATGGGAATTACATGACATCATACAAGCGTATTGCGCGCGCTCTTTACACTGTTATTGAGTACGCTAGATGTTAAATGCCGGGCAGCTGTTTTGCAGTGGAAGCCGCAGCCGGGCAGCTGTTTTGCAGTGGAAGCCGCAGCCGGGCAGCTGTTTTGCAGTGGAAGCCGCAGCCGGGCAGCTGTTTTATAATATAATAATATATAATAATATAACGTCTTTATTAATAATGTGGCGAAGTTAAGGCATTTTACCTTTTCTTACACTTAACCCCTTAAATTACATACACTTTTGAATATAATTAAACATTATGTGCTTACAACTAATAACAAGTAGAATTTTTGTTTAACAATTTTTTAAATTTAAATGAAATTAGAGGTTTTATCACGTGAACTTAAAAATTAGCTAAACCCTAATTACAAAAAAATTAAAACACTGAAAAAAAATACATCACAGATAAAATACTCATTCCCTCGAATAGGGCTACAAAGATTCCAGCTATTCATAATTAATGGATCACTCTAACACGTTAATTAATAATTACATGAGGAAGTTTTAAGTGCAAATAACAATTTTGTACACTGGAT